>JNEY01001172.1:14580-30162 GCA_020875895.1 Aphelenchus avenae
CCCTATCGGCGGCCTCCCGCTAAATACGGTCCTGCTAGCTACATCCTTGCTTTAGATGTCCTCGTCTAAAGAAGCTGTTTTCAGGAACTTATAGTTTGGCCATCGCACCGTGTGAGTCTCAAAGAGAAAGCAGCCCTCAAAAATTTCTGCAAACTGAGGAACATCGCGCTTGATGAGAGCCCACTACCGTGATTTCCGCGCGAATCGCCGAGTTCATGGAAAGCTCAGTCCACTCGGTTTTGTATCATTGTCAGAATGGCAATTTACGCCTGTGTACTTCATCTAACCTAATAAATGTTCGTCGCCTGGTTATCACGATGTTCCTGTCGACCACCGTGCACTTCCAATTTTAAGTACCGTGTTTCCTGTAATGGTGACCCCGTGTCACCATTCTCCATGAGGCCCGGATTAGAAAGCGCCATCATTTTAAAAGCGAGCCGGAAGGCGGCAAAAATAGGTCTTTTATGGTAAGTATGCAACGTAAAAATGGTCGCTAACAACTGATTTTCAGTCATTTGAACACATTCAAGCGCCGTTTATTGCAACAGGGCCAAGCTTCGCTAACCACCATCACGTCTGCGTCGGCTTCAAAGCCATTTTCGAGGTCTCGTAAGGCCCGGGAAGGGGTCACTTGGGAGAGGGGTCACCATTTGAAGGGTGACACTATTACGGAAATACGGTAAATTCTTCATCAGATAATGCTAAAGTTCTTTTTGACGAATTTTGCCAAAATCCCTCATTTTTAAACTTTTCTGCACTTTCTCGGATGACTTTTCATCTTTCAAGCTCAGGCAGGAGTAAACAGGAGTCACCCGGACCACCTCCCTTAAATAAACCCCTAATGCAAAACTGACGCTATTTACGGATTCTGAGTGTACGCAAAACCATAAGGAGGCAGATTCGGGCAAAAAAATCTTGTTCTTACCAGCTATGCGCATGCTTGCATAGCGCTCGCTGTCGCATTTTAGCAGGACCTCTACCTCACCCACTGGAGCCCCAGCGCCCGGCCTTGAAAAATGGGTGCTATTTTCGGATTCTCCATGCTGGAGAACCCTTGTTGGGCTTAATGTGGTAAAAGGTCTCCTTCTTACTCGCTATGCGCATGTGTGCGTGCCGTTCGCTACCACATGGAAGCAGGATGCAAAATTTGGAAATTTGAACGGCCATAACGTTCATTAAGGGTAGACAACCGTGACGTTATCCGTGACGTGACGTGATCCGTGACGTGAGTTCACGTAACGGATCACGTCACGGGGGTGTAGCCAAATCACGTAACGGATAACGGGGCCCTAAAACCGTAATAACGGCCGTAACGGCCGTGCCGTGATAGTGTTAAAACCATCGCGGGCTATCGAATGATGTTTAAGTGGGGCGAAGAGGGAAAACTTTTTTTTGGGGACGGACTCACATCAGCGCTTTTAAGGTATAAGGATCCTTGCTTCGTATGACCATTCTAACGTGCCGTCCTGTGCTGGTTAGTGTTCGGCACGACCGGTCCGACCCTACACCCCGACCCGACAAAGTCGACTTGCACTTAAAGTTCGGTGATGAGGCTTCTACAGGAAAAGTGCAAAAATTCCTTCAAAAGCTTTGGTTAGCCAGATGTCCCGCGGATTATCGAAGACAGGTCTTCTGCCGTTTTGGGGACGAAAATTTATCGCGCGGAGGGAAAACGAGCGTACTGACCCACGACACCTGCCACTCTGAGCTCACAGAATTTGTGCACGCTCGCATTAGAGAGAACACAGCAAACAAAAAAGTAAAAAAAGCAAATTCTTGCACGCCGTCCCGCTAGCACAATGCTGATTTACGATGGTATTTCATTTTTACTATGGGTTCCCCGCCCTGCGCTACGGGCGCGCACTTGGCGTTATTTGGGACATGCGCACATGCGGGTTCAGAGACGAGCGCTGACGAAGGGTGGCTGCGATGTCATCGTCGTGGCCTTGTACCTTCCAAAGGACGCTATAAAAGGGCGGTTGGAAGGAATGCGGGTTTCAACATCGCTTCGTTCGCTCAGTTCGACGCAGATTATCGCTTAGCAAAACCATTCGTAGATAGATGCTTCCCCTTAGCATTTGCGTGATTCCAATCGTTGCGCTGATGACAACGGTCTGACGAATAACGACGGCTGAGGGCTCCGAAAGTGCCAATGCGTCCCGGGAAAAGGAAAAAATTTTTTAGTTGGCGCCTCGCAGAGGCCAGTTTGGTCTAGTGTAAAACTTCGGAAAAGGTTGTTAACCGAATTTCTGAATCCGAAACCAAAAAAGCACCTGAGTTCCGAAGTTTTCAAAGCCGAATGCGAACTTCATTCACATTTCTACTCGGCGCCACGGACTCGACTACAGGGTCGGAATGCGTCGGCGGTTTTAACCCTTGCTGGTCGCGCAAAAACAGCCATGACTTATTTGATAAGCATTGACTGGCATTTAGGCGTGTGAGTCGTCTCAATCACCCAAATTTCGAAGACTATTCCGCCTCGCCGCTGGTTTTCATCGTGCCACGAACCCAACGAATGTGTGATATACGCCTTATGTTCGCTGTTCGCCGTTCTGGACTCGTATTCTCACCAAGGAACAACGTTAACAGAACAAAAATGGCGTGAAACGGAAACAGAGCACTTAAAGAACAGACAGGCAGGTCACTAATTTTACGAATCCACCGAGCACTTCAAATTTGCTGGGAAACTATCCCAGTCGAACGGTTTCGATCTGCATATTTATAGCCGATTGATGCCGCTATTTTATTCGGCGAACGCTAAGCTTCTTGCTGTCCTCCAAGATGACGTTGCCGCTTGAAACGATCGCCGACGTCGTGGGCTTTCTCCGGTATTACGACCTCGGCGGCCTCAAGCTGGCCAACAAGATCTTCTCCGCCGCAGCTACCCACTGCGCCGCCGCGATCCGCTTGTTTGACTTCTCCGACTTCGCGTTCTACGTGTACGACGGACATATTGCAGTCTTTCGACTCGACGCCACTTACCTCTGTAGTCTGGAATTGACCAGCGGGGAAAGCTTGTCCGACTTCGTCTCGGAAGCGTTCCGCAACTGCACCGTAGGCCAATTGCAATTAGGAATGCGTCACGCGCACATCTTCCGCGCGATTAGTTCCATCGCACGTACAATCACCGTCGCCAATAAACTGCGCGTCAACCTCGCGTGCGACGAAAACGTGCAAGAGCTCCTCGAATTTGTGGACTCATTTTGTCGCGTAAAGGTACGAGCTGCCAAAGGATACTAACTACGGGGAGGCTAGCAACCCTAGGCGGGGGCCCAAACTTCGGGCCCTGGCCCGACCCCGACCTCAGGCCCCGGCGATCAGACAACGGCCCGGGATCCGGCGCCGGGTCCCCGGTTGTTACCTAACCTAACGTTCCCTACATTGGTGAATAAAGGTGGGAAACCGTGTTTTCTAGTAAAAGTTTAGCGCTTGAAGTTATTAGCAAGCAAATACTCTACAAATAGACGTAAATAAGCATGCTATACTGGGTGTTTCGTGCGATAACCCGGGACTGGTGGCCGGCCCCCGACCCCGGCCCCCTGTCCAGGGTTCGAGGCCAGTCAAAAAGCAGAGCGAAGCGAAGCATTTCCTGGTTAAAATAAAAATGTCGGGTAAAAAGACGATGTGCCGATTCTAATAAGAGATGAATTTGATGGGGGGGGGGCCAACCCTAATGTTGACACCGAAGCGTAGAACAATTTTTACACACAAACTAAATGCAGTTTTTGAACGGAGAGTTATGCGTGAAGGGTCGATTAAGATAGTGCTTTCAGAATCTGGAAGTTTGGCACTCGTACCGCATGAATCACCATGAACAGGAAAACCTCAAGAACTTTTGTAAACGAAAGGAAATCGTACTTCGTCTCTGAATGCGCTCATGCTCATCAACAACCTCACTTATCTGTCTGGTTAGAGCGACGACCAACTACAGCGTTGCTGCTGGCTGTACCTGCTTAATAAAGAGACCAGATTTTAGAATTTCTAGACTTAGTCGTGCGTGACATAATCCGTGACGTGATTCGCGTCACGGATCCCGTAACGGGGGGGGGGGTGTCATCACGTCACGGCTCACGTCACAGGGTAGATCGTCTGGCAACATAGTGAACAAGGCGCCGTGATCCGTGACGTGACGTTACCAAATGATGACGATTTTTTGCATAAAAAAATTCACCGAATTTTCAGAAACGTTTTCCTCGTTTACCTATAGGAACGCAGTGGTCATGCAAAGTATGCGGTAATCTTTGTCTGATCCCCGTTGTAAGCGGCTTACTAGGGCGGCAGTCAGCTGTTGGCGTCTTGTACCACCTTCGCGGCATGAAACTCTTCTTTGCCTGAGGACGTTTCACGGTCCAATTCACAGCATAATCGTTGCCTGAAGGACTTTTGCGGCTTGTAAAATGATGATTTGTTGTCATGCTTATCAAAACAAACTGTTTTGCAAAAAATAAGCTGAAAAATGTGTCGCAAACGTCAGTGCACATAACTAGTTGTTGTGCGGATGGATTCGTTCGTTGCCGAATATGTCGAAAAAACCTTGCAAAAAATAGTTTAGCTAACGCGAAGATGAACTCCTCGAACGTGTCCGCTGGCAGCAACATCGAGCCGAAGCGCAAGCGATCGTACAACAACCAGAACAGCCACAGCAAGGTAAAGAGCCACGTTTTAGGTTATGTGAACGGGTACTGGGCACCTCACTGATGATGGCCCACCCAGTGCCCTCTGTAATAGGTCTGAGATAGGGCCGAAACCTATTACCGATACGTAATCGTAAAAACAAACTCTTCTTTTGATAGCCTAGAAACGTAGTCGTTAGGGCCACAGTTTGACTCAACCGGCCAATTCAGCGAGCTCACTGAACCTTAATACGAGAATTTTAAGTTTTCGCGCTTTTGCGGGGGGGGGGAAGGGTGGATCAGATCCCATCGTTACGCGGGCGTTATGACGGGACATACCTACGCTTGCTTACTTTTTTTGCTTGACGAAAGTTTGTTATTGCGCATCCGTCGGTAGGGATGTTCCCGTTGAACTGCGTAGAACGTGTATAATTAGTTGTATCATGTACATTGAGAGCAACACATGTTGGCGAAATTTTATGCGATCATTTAGCTAGTCGCCAATGAAGGAAGAACCCAGCGATTTTTCGCAGGCATCCAACGCCGACGACCCACTGCTGTCGTCGATTCTGGAACTGAAGGAAGAGACTTCCGAATGCGGCATCAAGGACGAACCAGCAGAAGGTGCCTTCGACGAAGTTGGCTCTTGAGAACAGATGACAGATTCGCAAGGAAATTCCGAACACCCAGGCATTGCTGTTGTCGAAGCTGCGAGCGGTGGAGATCTTTTTTCCGAAAGTGCTGGCGACGGATACATTGAAAAAGGTACGTTCTTTTTCGACAGCGAATACACGTTCGAAGTGCTCGAGAAACGCACAGCGATTTTCAAATGCTTCCCATGTTTTTGTGAGTGGCCCCACACCCTATATACTGACCGTCCTAACCGACGGAATTTCACTTTGCCGTCCCCCATCCGACCAAATTTTTGGAATGCTTTACAGCTGACCTTTAGAGCATACTTATTTGAGAGCTTTTGTCTTCTCTTGTTCCCTCAAAAACCTTGAAAAGCTTTTCCGTTGAAACCTTTTGAATAGTCTTTCTCTCTCACTATTCAGAAAGACTAGATTTCCAGTTACTAAATGTACGATTTAATACCCGCCGTTGGAACGCCTTTTTGCCCAAAGGGAGCGAAATATGCAGTCCCTTAGCAGCATTCCTGTAAAGGGCCGGGCCGGCCAACGGCCCACTGTTAGCACGGCGGTGCCATGCCGTGTACAGATGTGAATCCCTTACAGGGCTGCTTAGCCGTTATTCAGTTTTTCACTTTGCGGACAACATAATGCCTTTAATTGACGCCCATTTTATTAGACGATTTCAGGTCCGGACAAGCGGTTCGAGTGTCCGATATGTCATTTCGGCTTCAAACATAACCTCGAAACGCACCTTCCAACCCACACTGGCGAGAAGCCCTTTGAGTGCGCGCAGTGTTCGAAACGATTCGCGGTTCCGTCCACGCTGGCGAAGCATCGTGACTTTCACGGCGACGTCAAGGCGTTTGCATGCGACCAGTGTCCGAAGTCCTTCGCGCTCAAGCAGCAGCTGCAGCGACACGTCAAAAGTGCACCAGCGACGAGGAGTAGGTTGCATTTTAAACCATTCCGAGCCCCTTTTCTGCGCAAGCAGACAAAACGAATGGCATCCAGTTTCTAATAAAATCTCAGCCTAACCAATCAATGACGCTTCCGTAAAAGTTAGAAAAAATAGCAAAAGCTGATTAAGCCAAAGTTGTCAATAATTTAAGGATCGCACCCGTACCGTACAGATACACCCCGCACAGTACGGTACGGCAGAACGGGCCGTGATAGAGTACGGTACATCTACTATGGGCCGTACTCATGCTAAATGTGATAGATGATGCGGACCACCCCATGCCGTGGTAACCCCTCCGTGCCGTGGGCCGTGCCGTGGTTACCCCCTCCGTGCCGTGGGCCGTGCCGTGGTTACCCCCTCCGTGCCGTGGGCCGTGGCGTGATCACGGCAAAACGACTTCATCTCCGAAGCGTTCCGCAACTGCACCATAGGTCGCTTGGTACTGGAGACGCGTCACGAGCATACCCTGCAGGCGATCAGTGGCGTCGCGCATACAGTCACCGTTAACGATAAGCTTCACGTCCAAGGCGAGTTTTTCGAAAACGCGCAGGAGCTCTTCGAATTTGCCGCCAGTTTTCGCCGAGTGAAGGTACGAGCTGCGAAATGCTACCTGGGAGATTAATATTATAGGGGGTAAACAAAAATAATTTTTTTAAATCAAGCGTCGTGTAAAAAAGATGGAAAGTTACTTGAATTTAAGAAAGACATTACTTTTGCTAGTACTCTTCCACCTTCTAACCTAGTACCACGTAACCAGACACTATATGCGTTCATGTTGACAAGGTCTGGGCCAGGGCTGGGGTACCGGAGCCGGAATCCGGGGGCTCGGGTGCCGGTACCGGTCATCGTCTGGTACCGTCTCCATTTCAACTTTCAGCGGTAAATTTATCGAAAACAAATGCAATTTATTTTTTAATATTNCTCCATTTCAACTTTCAGCGGTAAATTTATCGAAAACAAATGCAATTTATTTTTTAATATTATTCACGCTCAAGCCGTAAACACGTATGTTGCGATAGGTAAAGTCAACCTTTTCGAAGATTTCTGCCTAGGGGTTGTTTAGATATGGTGCCAGTGAAGAATAGTCGCACCGACTCAGTCATAATTTGGGAGGGATTCTGATACCGGTACCGGTCCCGGTTCTGAAATTTCTTCAGTACCAGTCCCGGTACCGGTCCCCGTCCTTAAAAAATTTCACTCCCCCAGCCCTGGTCTGGGCGGGAATCGGCTTTGCTCGACTCTAAACCGAGAACCCCATTTTTTCAGTAATTGTCTAACTCACCCCAGGCGACACTGAGAAAGTTTTAAGCGGAGATTTGACAAACTAAGCGCAAACTTGTGTGGCGGCGGCGCTATTGCTAGCTAGCCATTGTTACCGCTCATAGCCGTGTAAATATCATCTTTTCCGTACGCCTAAATCGGGGATCCGTTTAAAATTTTGAAACTTTATCAGAATATGGATCGGCTCCCGACCGCAGGGACACGCAGCTCTAGCGTTGACGCCAGCGGAATGCTTGAAGGTGTAATGTTATTAAATTTGGGAGCGGTGCATTGATGGCAACTAAGAATACGCTTTTAGATTTTGGAAATTTGGCGGTCGGGCTGTATGAGTCCCGTTCAGCTGTTTACGTGAACAGCGACTTGAATGCACCCGTCGTTCTTGTAAACAACTAGGGGGCGTCCAGAAAGTATGTATAGCTGACATAGCACTTCTGGGACCCATCCGTCCTCTTTGTCAACAATTGTCCGCATTGCCAAGAACCCCCTTGTTAGCTATACAGAAACCCGTACAAAAAGATTTTGTAGCTGCAAACTCCGAACGAGGGCCGGAATTCAGAGAGAGAGAGAGAGGCAGGTGACAACAACGAAATTTTAGGCGGAAGTTTACTCTGGCAGCGCCCAGCGGCGGGCCTAATCGCAGCTTTCGACGCTCGCCGATGCTGACGACAGAAATGCCGTGACCCTTCCCCCCTTGTTAGCATGATTCGTTAGCATCGGTCTGACCCTTTTCTGTCAGATATACGTATTTTCCTAGGGCACTTCCCTATGAAAAGTTTGCTGATTCGCTTCTACCGTCCTGAAATCATGCGATTTCAGGATTTTCTGCCCCCTCCCATAGAGTAGTTTGAGCAGCGAGTACGGAAATGCAAAGAAACCTCCTTGCACGACGACCCGTTACCACGTTAATGATTTACGACGATCATTGCATTTTGACGGTGTTTTCCCCGCTTAGCACTGAGGACCAAAGTCTGCGGCGTCATGAAGCTCGTCCACTTCAAAGGGAAGTAACGTCTGCTTAGGTAGCTTTTTACTAGCCGCTTGCCACATGCAACGTCGCTACGGCACGTGCCTTCACCCACGGTCGTACAAGTGTCCCACTCTGCCCGCTGGCAGGTAGAATCGTATGTTCTCACAATAGACGACTATTCGGTATGTTTTGATGTTGTTGTTAGTCCGAATAGTCATTTTACATGTACTCGCGCGGCCGGAGCCACTACTAGAGAAAAACTGTACCAAGCAGTGTTCTTAACCATACATACATTCATTTCAGTAGGCCGTGTAGCGTAGGCCCACCGTAGTTATGCTGCCTTAGCATGCATGAATCGTAGCATTCTCGATGCATCTTAGCGCTACCGCAAAGTATCGTTGTAGGAACCATATTAGCTACTCCTTCTGCATCCTTCAGTAGATTGTGCAGCAAGTTCAAAAGTACAAAGGAAACCTCTTGCGCGACTGCCGATTGCGATGTTGCTGATTTACGACGGTCATTTCATTTCGAAGATGGTTCCTTCCCCGCTTTGCACCGTGGACCAAAGTCTGCAGTATCATGCTGTCCGTCTAATTCATTCGAGAGTACGCGCACTCGATGTTGTTTTTGGACATGCGCACGTGCGAGTTCAGAGACGAACGCTGACGAAGGGTCGCTGCGACGTCATCGTCGTGGTCTTGCACCTTCCAAAGTGCGCTATAAAAGGGCGGTTGGAAGGAATGCGGATTTCAACACCATCGTCCGCTCACTTCGACGCAGCTGATCGCTTGGCTGAGCCGGTCGTAAACAGTCGCTTTAACTGCGTATTATCGTTTGCTGACCCGAATCTCTTCGCTGTAGAGAAAGTGCTACGCGAATACCATCCTTCTGACGGCTTTGAGAAGTTCAGAGATACACGTTTGAACGAAGGAAAAAGTTTGGCGTCATGCAGCCGGTATTCTTCATGCTGCTAATCGTTGTCTTCGTAGGTAAGCTTTCGGGCTGGAAGGAGAGGAATTAAGCGTTGGCGCATTTGAACTGGTCTTACCATTTAGGGGACACTCTAGGTGTGCCTTCGGCTACCAGCCCCTTGCTTCCCTATAGGAAGTGTTTTCCTTGCTGCATGTAGGAAATGTCAATGTTTCAAGGCGGTAATGTCCCTGCCCTGTCCTAGTCACCGGTAGAGATACCGTCCGTTCCGTGCCGAGTTGCCATGTCGAGCCGTTTTCCGTTCTTCGCGACTCGGGACTCGTCGGCACGAAGGGGTCACTCGGAACGGAACTCGGCACGGCATAGGTATGGAATCGGCTTTGTTTTCCGAGCCGTTTTTTGTCTTTCTGGGCTAATATTCAAGCAATTTTCGCCCTTTTTGGGAGAATTTCACCAAAATTCCATTAAATTATTAGTTTTTTATTTTTCACATGGAAAACGCATCATTGTCGACGGGATTCGTCGGTCTTAGTCGGTAGTTGGCGACTCTTTTAAATCTTTGGCCGAAAAAGACCAAAAAATGCCTGAAATTTTGGGTTGAAAACGGGCCTGAAAGGGCGCCGTCTCGAGCTCGGCTTGGTAACTCGGCACGGAGCGGGGCAAACTCGGAACGGAACTCGGCACGAGATTGGCTGTCCACGGGCCAACTTTAGTCACGCGTCCTCCAAGACATCGGCCCGGTCTGGTCCTCGAGTTTCGTACTTTGGACTAGGGTTCGTGGCACCGGAGGTTCTAACAATGTTCGTTTAGCTTTCACAGCTGTGAGAAGCGTCAGCGTGCGAGAGGCGTACGAAGCTCGAGAAGCGGTCCGCAAAGAGCTTCTCGGGAACCCGCGGCCCATCATACCACACGGTGGCGAAAATCCGACCGTCCTGCTGACTAACTTAGTCGACGACCAAGTGCGCGTCGTCCATCGCAACCACCTCGAGGACTACTTCCGCCACGCAAAGAGTGTCATTAACAGACCGTAGATCCTGACGTTCTGCCGACGTCCCTTCAGTTGGCCACTTTCGAGTATTCTTCTTCATTCGGACCCTACAGAGCCAAGCCTTTGACTTAAGTATTAAATGTGCGTTGGCTGGAAAAATGGTTAGCAATAATCATATTCAACGTTTGCTTTACACGCTGTATAAATGAACTTTTCCTCGTTGCAGCTAACTTGCTATAACACAGAAGACGGCATTTTTCAACTGCTCAAGTGAAAACAGGCTGAACATTTTAAGGGTTTTTTAATTAGGTAAGTAAAGGTTCAAGCGACTCGCTCTGACATCCTTGCGTACCATGTGTTCCTTACGAGACATAACGCTTTTCAAAGGCCTCAATACCACGGGCGTCTACTTGACGCAATTTTAGTAGCGTCATCCCTGTTCAGGAAGCACGGCTATCCGAATGCCCATTCCAGCGGTCAGCCAGCACTCAACCTGTTTTCCCATTTATATCCTCCGCTAGCATCCATCCCGCCGGAGGAATCCAGGTATTCCACTGCGCATATTGCGGCGCAGCACTGCGGCGGCGATGAATCGCGCGGCGAATAACCGCGCGCGTCGAAGGGCCCGCATCCGCAGCGGCCAGCCGCGCATCAGTTTCGGCTTCCGTCAGTCTCATCAATCGCCCCGTCGCGAGTTCCTCCGACCACCGACTGCCCTTGTCCGACTGACCCATATTCCCGTCGGACGAGTGGCTCACACCTGTGCGTCGTCGAAGGATACGCCTCGAGTGCGGGTCGCCTGAACTCCACTGCGCTTCTTCGCGCAGCAGAAGTGACACTTCAACGTCGCGTTGGGACGCGCGGCGCAGCGCTGCGAAGTGATTAAGACATCCGTCGCCGCGGCGTGCCGCAGAAGCGCTACTGAAAGGCGTATCCGAGCGCTGGATCCGAGCTGCTGACCTGTCGCTCGGAGGCATCTTCCGCCGCAGCCTGCCGCGATTTGTAACCGTGACCTTTGCGGCGCCGCAGAGTATCTTCTTCACCGCGCGTCATCGGAGCGCCGCAGGTTTGTCTCTCGCCCATCGGCACAGCATCCGCATTTTCAGTCCGGATCCGTGAGCTTGCGAGTCGGTGGTGGTAATCCTCCAAATCCGAGCCAGATATGTATCGCTGGTTGTGCCTCGTATTAGCCTCGGTGATCGCCACGAGGGCCGACCAAATGAAGACCGCCATTCAGGGCACGCACTGTGCGAAGAACCAGGTAAGTACACAGGCCATACGCCGGTCTCTTTTACTTGAGCAGGAAAGTCTAAGAGACTAAGGCCTCTAACGGCGTTCAGTTGTGTTTATGTTCCCGAAGTTTCTAATGAAGTGCGCAGGATGGTGTCCATGGCGTAGTTGGCCCCTGGTCTAAGTTATGGCCAAGTTTCCTTGTTAGACCTCCTGGTCAAGGACAGGGACATGTGTAAAAATTTCATATTTTTGCATGACTTAGGTTGTTGGACCTTCCGGAAACCTGTACCCTTCCAAAATACCTAATAGTTCGCCAAAAGTCTCATCGTCTCATCCTCTTCTGCTTTTTCTTACCAAAGCGTGTCTCACGCAGGTAGTTTTAGGTAGTAAACAAAATCACAGTTTACGAAGACGGCGCTATTGAAGCCGAATGCGGCCCCATTCCGTGCGGTTCTTCGGGCGAATCCTGTTCGGACGACCAGGCAGCGTGCCGAGCCGACGTCAACGTGTTCTCTGGCATGAAGTGGGCTAAGAACGGACAGAGGTAAGCACTTCTTTCTCGTGCATATTTTTTTCTTATTGAAAGTTATTTTTATCTTTAATTTTTTAACTACTTTTATTTAAGTAATATATTTAATATTTTCCCGATTTATTTTTGATGTACATGTTATTTTATTTCTGAAAATATTTTTGTTGTTTTTAATTGTGAAATCATTAATTTTTGCCATATTGTCTTTTTTTTTCTTAGCCTTGTTTATAAAAATTATTTGTCGTTAATTTCTATCGTTTCAGCCTCCAGTTGCGATGCTGCTCGCTGTCCGTGGGCAACAAGATCTACGTTGGCACGGACCTCGTCACGTTGGGCTCCTTCTACACCGGCGGGCTGGTCCAGAAGAAGGACATGTATGGCAACGGTGGCCCCGAATACGACTTCGTTGCCAACGTCCGAACGGAGCAGTAAGTACTTGTCGTCGGGTCAGCCCGTAAAGATCCACGGTGATGCTGAGTTCGGAGCAGGTTTCTGCCCCGTTCCCTGTCCATTTCACCTGACTAAAGCCTCAGCCTCAAAGTCCACTAAGATACGTACTTGCACGTACGACTAGTCCTGGCCGAACCTAGGACAGGATATTGTGTGGAAATTTCCGTTCCACCTCAAATGATCCGTTGCATGACCGATCTCTCCCAGCCCTAGCTGATAGTGTCCCAAACGCAATATTTGTGCCGAAACTGGCACGTTATGCAACGCGCGGCACAGAATCTCTCAGCACGATTATTGAAAATCTGTTTTGTTAAGCGCCGAAGCCTGTCTAAAGACGATGATTCTTTAGGAACGGTGTTCGCGTCTGGGTGTATAGGATCATGTGTGCTGCAGCGCCGGAACCAGCCACGCAGCCACAGCAGCGGCAGCAAGTCCAGGAAGAGCCGCAAGGCGCAGCTCCGTCGATGTAAGCTTGCGCATTCTTCCCGGCTGTAGCTGGCCAGCACGTTGTTGTGGGTAATTTGTGAATTTCAGCCGCGACGGGAGCAACTTCGCCTTCGAGAAGCGTCGCGAGTACCTTCTGAAGTGAGTGCTTAGCTATGCCTAGTCTTGTAGCTGTTTGACCTTCGTGAAATTTCCCCCTAGCATACTCGTTCTGACCGTTCAGCAATGTAAATAGGTCCGTAGCAGAAGGGAAGTACAGCTTAGGTTTAGGCGTTTACCTGCGGAATATAGGTATAAGTAGTGATTTATGACAAACTGGCTAAGGCCGATCAAATATGTATGCCTGAGCGTAGCCCTGAGGCTAAGCTTAAGCCTGAACCTAGGCACTAAGAGACGGTCTGAGCCCTACAAGACAGCCTAAGCCTGAGGTGAGACCGTAATTGGTAGGCTTTCTGCACGGCCCCATAATTTTAGTTTCACTAGTTGCCTTCCCCCTCCCGCATTTCACGCCAGTGTCAGCCTATACCGTCTTCCTCCATGAAGCTTTCATTCAGGGAAAAAGGCTCAGCCATTTGTCCTAAATTAACAAAGAAATCACCAAAGTTCTTCCCGGACTAATCCAGTTGTCCCAGCGTGCTAACCGGGCGTCCAGGAACTGCGTCTCATGTTGCGTAAGGGCTGCGGGTACACTTTGATACGGCTCGTTATAAGGCCTATATAAAACATACTGACATGCCGGATGGGGGGAGTGGGTCCAGAAGTGCTTCGCCTGCGTAAAATTGAAGCAGTTTCTGGAGGTTCCCTATGGAGGATCGGTTTACGAAACTGCCAACCATATTGGATCTTGATCAGTTCAGGCAGCTTGGCGGAGGACAGCAGCCACAACAGGACGAGCGCGCTGCGGGTGCCGCCGCTGAGTTCAGCAACGATGAGCCCGCGGAGTCCGTGAGCGCGCCGGTGAGCCCCGTCAACCCCCTGCAGTACCGTCCACCCGCACAAGCGCGTCAGAAGGACTCACCCGTTCCCCAGCGCACGCAGAAGCACGCCAGTGAGCAGCAGAGCACAGCGCCACGCATCTGAAGCACCCGTCGACTAACACCTCAGTAGTGATACTCGCAATGCGTCCCTTGTACTTACCGATGATTTCCGCACATACCAAAGCACTTTTCTATGCCTGTATTTGATAAAGTTCTCACTTAAAAGACTTCAAAGGTGGGCTTTTGGGATTACATTACTTTGTGTTTGGACAAGAAAAATATCCACAGAGAAATAAGGTTAATAACAACTTGGGCGGAAGTGGAGACCAAGCGATGCTGACAAGTGGTAACATTCTGGGCGTAGCAGTAGAGGCGATTCATCATCCGGCGGAAAGCTCTGAACACACAGTGGATTAGATAAACTGTTCAAGCCTGTCCTAATCCGCACTGGGGGGGGGGGCGGGGGCTGAAGAGGACGGGCACAATTGCGTGAAGCGTCAGGGGTTAGCAACTAGACTTCGTGGCAAGAACGCCGGCGCGTACAGCGGTACCCTACACTTGTACGGTCCCGTACCCGTACCCAAACTTTTCAAGTTATAAAGCGCCAAAATTTGCAGAAAACCGTGGGAAATACCGGTTTGCTAATAAAAATACTTCAAATTGTCTCAGTTAAAAGTAGCAGATGATGACCCGTACAACCGTACAAAAAGTACGGGCACGGGTACGGGTCGTTTGCCGGTACGGGTCATGAAGTGCAGTAACGACTACTTGCTTCACGAGGGATTTAGTTGTCCTACATCATCATACCGATGGAAATGTCGCCGACGGGCATCCCACCGAAGCCGGGCATCCCCATTCCGCCAAATGCCGACATTCCACCCAGGCCGCCGTAACCGGGCATGCCCATTCCGCCGAGGCCTCCCATGCCGGACATCCCCATTCCGCCGAAGCCGGGCATTGCGCCGAGGCCGCCGAAGCCCGGCATTCCGAACCCTGCCATCCCAAAGGGCATCTGCTTCTGCTTGTCCACTGGTGGGTGACCGGTGGTCGGCGAATCGAATGCTGAAATGCATCGTGACGTGACGTTTGGATGCGCCTCATACGAGCTACTCGAGGAACTGCCGTGATCATAGGCCCCTTTTACACTGCTTCGCCTGGAGAAAAAGTGACCGAGCTCTCTGTCTACTTACCATTTCGCGCAATCGGCATGCAGTTAACGGCTTGCGCTGTCAAAATCGCAGCTAGAAAAGGTGCCAAGCTCATATGCATGTAAAAGTGTGTATTCTGTACAGCTAAAACTTAAAGCTAACTAGTTGTGTGCACGGCTTATGGCCTCTTAAACGGTTTGGGGTTGTTTTTAGCGTTTTGCCGGTTTTGGTCGTTTCATTGGCTTATGCCTCGTCAACAATAAATATTTTGGGCACGTTTGTGTGCTCAGTCGTATGGCGTGCACGCATCTATGCAGTTCTTCCCTTGACACCGCTAACGGTTTCTAGCTATGCGAGCGTCCAAACTACCTAGCTTGCAAACCGCGTCCCTGGAAAGGGTCGTGAAGAACGATCAAACAAATAGGCATGTGT
>JNEY01001173.1:0-11477 GCA_020875895.1 Aphelenchus avenae
GTACCCGCATGCGTGGAAACTATTCCTGCATTTCCCCCACTGTTTGCATATTCATCGAAGGTTCGAACTTCATTTGCTGATTGCAGATTCCAGCAGTGCGGTTTGTGGATTTTTAGACAAAAATTAGTTGGAAGTTTGACCAAATTTGGCAAAAGGACACCTACGTTGGACCGTGTCAAATATATACCTAGCTCTATTAGCTTGACCGCTATGAACAGCCGATGAGTTTGACTGGCCGGTCCCCAATAAACTGAACTTCCCCGACTCAGCCTTATCCGATGCTTGGCAGGCAAGATTTACGTGGTAGACTTCATACAGATTCGAGTTTGCGTTTATTGCGATAATCACAAAGAGATACCGCAGGAGCGGACGAACCGAATGTACTAAACAATCAGTAGGTAATGTACTTTTTGCACTTTCCGCAGAAAATATCATCCGAGTCCGTGTTGAAGTGAAGACCATGCTGCGTCTGGTCGCTGTGGTGATAAAGCCCGCAAGTGTCGCTGCTATCGATGCAGAAAGCCTAAGTCATTTCTTCATTCGTTTTGGCAACAAATGCACGAAAACTGACTTCTTTACAAGTTAGGCAGATCCATCGATGTCTGCGTTGGCAGTGGATACTCGTGGTTGCGCACAGCTTCCGCAGCTCTTTAAGATTTGTCTTGACCTAAAACACAACAGTGGATGACGTCGGCTACGAACTCGGAAGCGGGATTTGCCCAATAGACTGCTTTCTGTAGACTTGCCTAATAGGCCAGGTCTGTTCCGACTAGAGATTGGCGCCCGTACCAAGTTACTGGCCAAACCCGTACCCGTATAATACGGTACGGCAACACGGCACGGCCTCGAAAAAAGCCGTATGACACGGGCCAAGCCGCGTTACGGGCCGTGTTTGATGCCTGTGATGTTAGTGTATGCGGCATGGCAATTTTCGTCCACCACGGTACGGGGTACGGCACGGGTGGGGTCACCATGGGTACGGGTTCGGCACGGGGTCCCAGTGCCGATCTGTAGTTACGACCATCATATGAAACCACTAGACTCACCCCCTGCTCGTGCTCGCATGTTCCGCGACGAGGCGCGCCAAGCTGTTGGAGAACTCTGTCGATGTCAAGCAGAGAGGACGCTCTGACGTCGACGCTGAAAAGTGGTGGCTTCTTGCTTGTGTTGAACCACTGGAAGATGGAGATGCACTCCTGAGTTCATTTGTTAGAAAGTCCAAACGGCATTTCAGCAAACCTCCGCTGAGAGAATACCAGATTCCGAAGGTCTATTAGCGAATTCTTCAGCGCCGAAGAGAGGGAAACGAATGAGGTACAGCAAGGTCCCAAGTGTAGCTCGAACTGCATACGGGTTCTCCTGTTGGTCGTTCCTAACAGTAAACGAACAAGTGTCGCGATTCAGAACCGTGAACCCGAAGAACTGTCGTTTATGAAACTTACCTCTCTAACTGTCGCTTTGCCCAGTCGACCGCGCGACGGTAGACGGTGATCTCATCGGCTGCTAGCTGGTCAGATGCAAATATCCTCGCGAGTAAGTCCTGCGGCAGGCTGAGGAACGCTTCAGAATTCAACGCGTCATCGCCATGACGGAGCACACGCTCCCAGCACCTGGAACCGCCAAATTAGGCTACCCGACCTCGTACGAAAAAATTATCTCTTTGCGCAAAATTGATGCATCTGAGAGCATTGGTGTGCGTCATGAAGTGCGTCCCACGCACTAAAGAAAAATTCAGAACTTTCGCTGAAATTGCAACGAACGGAGGGATCAAGCATAATTTATAAAGAGGACTGCCTTTGGAGGATCACCGACGAAATTACCCGTTGGCTCACTAATGGTGCACGAAGGCGCACTACCGGTCTGACGGCTAAGCAGAAATCGAAAAATACTCCGGGCGGTGCACTGGCTATCTTTTTCAGGGGTTCGCTTTATTTTCCCCTCCAGAGCCGGGCGACCTACCAGAACGCCACCCTAGCACGACACTAGCTACGGACTGCCAGCAGCGTCCAGTCTAACTTAGCGTGGAAGGTAACTCTCACTCGTTCAGAGTGTGTGGCATGCGTCGCTTAATACGCGTTTGACTTACACTTCCTCGACGTCTGCGTACAGCTCGCCCAGAGGCAGAAAGCGGCACACATTCGCAGCGGTCACATCTGCTTCAGCCACTCGACGCACTCGCCGAAGAGGCCCGCGAGCAAGTACTTGTCGGCAAGCTGTATGACAGATTCGGCGTTGTCCTCAGTGATTTCCACTTCGTCGGTATAGACGTACCTGGAAGGGTAGACTAAGACAAGAAGGACCGGCGACATACTTCATCAACGCTCGAAACGCGTCCGGCGAAGCGTCTGGGACTTCCACCACTCTCTCGCGGTTAAAGTCGCCAAAGAACATGGCTCTGAACGAGCCCGATGCGATCGACATCCTAGCGCATGAGCGGGGATGCGTACTCCCTCCTAAACCATGCTCAAGTGAAGAAGTTTAGCGGATAATTTTACAGGACAGTCGCAAATATTAACCAAAACGAACCGCCAAGTAAATGTGCCTTGCGGAGAGCCTACGGCGGGCAGTTTGCCTAGTGCCTAGCAACGTCGATTTTCGAGACACAAACTCATACATCAATGAACGAAACAGAAACCGTGGAAAAATAAGGAAATCTAAAATTTCGACGCACCCTGGTATATCGGGTAGATGTCGCCGAGAAGCTTTGTAGACGCTTTGTAAATTGTATGTCTGGTGTAACGCATTCGTTGGCAAAAAAAGTAAGTTTAGAATAAGTTTACCTCGCCCACGATAAACGTCGCATCGGCCGCTGTGGTGTCGCCGAGCAGGCTTCCGACGCGCTCTTTCAGTGTAGGGGCAGACGCCATACTACGACGGTGGCGTCGTTTCAGAAGAAGTTGCGCTAAAGCCGGGACTAGCTTATTTTAAATCCATCTACGAGCGCATTAGGACCGAGCAGTGTTTCGGTCTTCGTGCGTTCGATGAGGCATGTTTTTGTGAAACACGTTCGAATCGCTAAGGCTGGGAAAAAAATCTAAGCCAAGCTCATTCACTAGCCCTCCGGCCTTGCACCGATGCACCGATGATTTGTGTTCACATGAACGTCTATGAACAGAGCACATCTCAGTAGCCCGAACTCTCAAAACAGCGAAGTATTGTGCACCACGATTTGTGCATAACGGGGTAAATTGTAGCGACGTCCCACAATTCTAAGCATAACAGATAATATTTCACGATTTCACACCGCATGGCGCCGTCCAACGAATTTTTCACTATATTTGTCAAATTTTTGTCAAAAATGTTGGTAGCGCCTGCGGCGGGCCAGGATTTGGATGATTTAGCTTAGCATACAATAGTTTGAGGGGGGTGCAATGTCAAAACACGTGTTATAAAATACGTATTGTGCATTTTCTTGACGTACCCTAAAAGATCGTTGAACAAAGCAAAAGTACTTACGGAAAATTTTTTTTAGTTATCACTTTTGCAAGCTCAAAGTAATTTGTGTCACAAACCCTCGGCCCACGGTTCCATTTTCAGCATCATAAAAGTGTTGCCCATTTAAGTGGCCACGACGAGTGTTCTGCACTCGGGGGGGTCGTGCCGGCATATTAAGAAACGCAGAAACCGAAGAAACGACTTAAACTCGACTTTAGTACACTGCAATACGGAATGAATAACCTCCTAGGAGGTCGGTACGGCGCTGACTTGCGATGACTCACGCGAATCGACGCATAAACACGATTCGCATGTGTCGTCAACAACAAACGGCGCTCAACTGCAGGCTTTCCGTCAAGGGAAGGAACATTTCGTCATGACGACTGGCGCACTACCATTTGTCATATTTACTCAGCGATGCGCTTAACGGGCGCGGAGACGAAAATGCATAGCCGACACTTCTATTCCGCGCATCAAGCGCTGATGAGTCATGTCAACCGCGTCGCCATAATGCGGTACATCTTAGCCCGAATGTCCGTAAGATGGCGAATTGCAGCCCTCAGATAAAATTAGGACTGAGACTTGCAGTAACTGACATATTAATCTAGGACAATAACTCGTAACGGAGACGTTTTTCTTCGATGGCAAAGAGTGCAATGTTTCTGCTCTGACATGCTAACAGGCCGATACACCTGAGCTTAATCCGTAGTTAAAAGAACTTTTATTGTCTTATTTATTGTACAAGCATCGTTATGTTATTCGTATCTTTCTTGAGCGATTGAGGGGTCCTCCCTGCGGTCTACAGGGCTACCGTCGACATGACCAGCTAAAGCGCCATTCGTTAGCGTAGGTATACCCCTTAGCCGCCGATCTTCATGAAACTTCAAGTGATTACATATGGGCAGCTCACCTGCACCAAGAGAATGCGGGACTTGGCATCGATGCTTGTAGCACTTCCATGTGCAATCGGCGTCCGTTTGGCAGTGCTTCAAAGGAGAGCTGCCACAGTTCGACATGAACGATGCCACGACGATCAGTACCATCGTAAGCTTCATCATTGTTCGAAGCGACGCGCTTGAAAGCTTCCGTAACGTAAAGTAAACCCTCTTTGACCGAAACGACGGTTAATCGATCCTACTATTGGCTTCCGAAAGGACGCCATTTCGAAGCTCGAAAGTGTGGAAACCTTTTGCATTATTCAGTCCTCAGCCAATGTGTTGACGATTGACGCAAAGAAGCCGCACAGCTCTGTCGTAGGGCAGTTAGACGACATGTTCTTTCACGTTCATCTGTGCGTCGTTCTCGGACCCGACCCTATCATGGTAAACGCGTACGTGGCGAAGGGCGCCCATGTTAAGGGGATAGTGTGATTCTTCCTGGGTATTCTTCTTCCTGCAATATTGCCGTAAGTTTTGCACTTGAGCACTTGGGCCTTGCGCCTCGCCCTGACCTAGGTACGACTGTCAAAGTTGTAGTCCTCGAAGTACCTTTTGCTTTTACCTATCTAGAGTAGAGATCGGCGCTGGTACCCCGTGCCGTGCTCGTACCCTTGGTAGTCCCACTCGTGCCGTACTCGTACCCGTGGTGCCCCTTCCCGTGCTATGTAGCCGTGCCGTGGTGGACCCAAGAATGCCGAGCCGAGTACACTACACGGCAAAAAACACGGCCTGGCAAAACACGGCTTGTTTTTGGCACCCATGCCGTACCCGTACCCGTGGTGGACCCTCCCATGCCGTATAATGCGGGTACGGGTTTGCCCGTACCTTGGTACGGGCACCTTACTTTCATCTACAGACATACGCCGGCTGGTCTGACGAATTCTGCCTGGCAGCAATTGACAAGCAAAATTGTTTCCTTTTGACTACGATGCTCAGAATAATGGTTGTATCGGGGTCCTTGCTACCGAATGTACCACGGCCTCCTTCGAAAACGTTATTCGGCCTTGAATAGTTAGCACCGTTGCCGAGCACAAACGGCACCAGAAAACCAGCTGCGATAAACGCGGAAGTATTACGACTCTGACGTCAGCCATCTCCAAGCTTCTAACCACATCGTAGATTACGTATTCGAGGACTTAAGTATGCTATGCTAAGCAGCGGAATAAGCGTGCTGTTATGAATTAGAACCCGAAATGCACCTGTCTCGCCAAACGACTACCTTATTCTGAAATCGGCGCTTTCCTACTGGCGCGAGTCGAGCATGATCGGTTAAAGGGTGTGTTGTGTTCCGGCTACAGAGATGGTTATGACGACACTTCGCTGACGGGAATGAGTGAATTGTTCCATGAGCTCCTCGCTTACGTCTCGCTGGGATCCGTCGTTCTCCAGCTCTACGTCATCGCTTTGATACTGCTAGCATCGCCTGCGTCGATGTCCTCCTACCGATACTTTCTGTTTCTCTACACGGTAGAAGCATCGACTACGGAATCAAGACTAACCGATCCATTGCAGGTTCTGGATATGGCGTTCACGTTCATCTGCGGCGTCGTTCTCGGACCGGACCCCATTATGGTGAACCCATACACCGCGAAGGGCGCCCAGGTTAAGGGGATAGTTCGATTCCTGGGTCAAATCTGGTGCAACATTGCCGTAAGGTTTTGCACTTGAGCACTTGGGACTTCCCCCATAAAACAGTTCCGTCACAGTTTTAACTTGCAGTGAGGAGGGGAGGAGCGGCCACAGGGACGAGGGATTTTGGAATTTAAACCGATACGTATACAACTGGCCGGCAGTGATGACGACACAGGATGCGTCAAGACAACACCGACAGTATCGGAAAAACGATGGACTTGCGTGAACTGTCGTGGAAAACAATATTCCCGTTCGGAAAACATCGTAAAAACGTGGAATTATTCTGTCCTGTTATACTCTTAGTTAGTATCGGTTCAGTACCGCTTTTTGGCCGATACAGATAATGGCACTTTCCACAAGCACCTATAGTATCGGGACACCGTTACCAAATACTTAGTGTCAGTGTTTCATGGTGAAAAGGGGTCCCTACCGCTAAAACTAAAAATCACTTCCTAGACGTCTGCTACTGTCGGTCAAACTATCCTCCCCCCCCCCCCTCCGCCGCCCACACTCCCACGTGACCCTAAAATCCACCGCTAATGCACCGCCATAACGCCGTGGTACTCTCCACTCTTTTACTAAAGCGGCAGAGATTTGCAGACGTCGCTGGGGACCGCTTGTGCGTCTGGCTTAGTGGCAGCTCAGTGCTACTGTCTCATCTACCGTTTCCTGGCGATTCTCGACAGCCGTCGTTATTACAACGCATTCCTCAGCATAACCTCATTGGTTTCTTTCCACTGCATGGGCGCGGTAATTGCGGTCGTATACGGCTTTCTTACCTTCCATGGCCTTACGGAGGATTCGGTAATTCAGCAAGTCTCACCCCTTTGCAGTGACGGCCATTTTAGAGTGTTGCGCTCCTCACTGGGAGGTATCCTCAAGCGGCAAGCATGCTGGACGCGAGAGACTGCGTCATCTATCTCAGCTCGGCGTCGGCTACCTCTTGGGCAGTTTTCGCCGCTCTGGGATGCGGAATCGTTCTAGCTGAGACCGTCAGCTTCTCCCTCGCATTCGGAATTCTGCGCACTCTGAGGAGAAACGTTGCCTCATTCTCTGCGAAAACGTATCGAATGCACCTTCAACTCACGCTACTGCTCGTCCTTCAGGTTTTGAGAAGCACCACGCACATGCCGTATTTCCCCGAATAGTGACTCCGAAGGGGAGGGGAGTTTCGATGGTAACCCCGCTGACCCTGCTCGTCCAGGCCCAGATCCCGGGTAGCGTTGTCCGGGCCTAGCCTTTTTTGCAGAATCGGGCCGGGCCGCTGCTATTCAGCTCGTTCGGGTTAGGCACGAGCAGCGGACTTGTTGACGGAATTTGGTTCTACTTCAAACTTTTGCCAAACTAGCCAAAAAACCGCTCCGCTCTCGCTATGGCAAACTGTTTTAGCTTGCAGGTTTCCGATCGGTGTGAAACGCATCAAAGAGGCAGAAACCCGTCCTTTGGGAAGCCCGCCCAAAGAAGGAAAAACGCATTTTAGTTTAGTAATTGGTTTGAGGTCCGACACTCGATTCAGGCCGGACCTCGGTTCAAAGGCCCGTTGAGAATGCCAATAATCTATGGATCCTTTAAAACACAACTCTTGCACTGAAATATTTGCTGGGAGGGGGGTGGCTAGTAGGAGAGATCACTATTAGGGGCGTAGTCACTGTTAGACAATGAGATATATGACCAAAGTATTCAGATTTCGACGCCGGTGCTGTTCGTCATGCTGCCCGCCGTTGTGACAATGGTTGCCGCCACTAAGCAGTACGCTGTAGGCCAACTGCCCGGCCGAGTATTGCTGATCGTGCTCGTTACGCTTTACGCCCCGATCAACTCCATACTCACGATTGCCTTCATCGCTCCCTACCGTCGACTTACGATGCGAATTCTGGGCAAAGTCTACCGAAGAATTCGGCCCAACTGTGCCGCTGGCGGAGCAGTGCAAAGCTCCAACTTGGTAGTTAAGGCGAATGTGAGCACAGCGGTGGACAGCATTCAGATGAACAGAGTAGTACAGAACAGGCGGCAATCGCACCGTTGACATACGTGGCCGGATGGCATTTACGTTTTAAAGGCGGCCTGCACATAAAATAAAGGTGAAAAGTCGTCTGGACCCAACAACTAGAAAGGCAAAGCGACCTAAACACATGCGGTTGGTTTAAATTAAGGCGGTCTAGCCGCTCTGACTGGCAAGCTTGCAGGAACGACGGTATCAGAATGTCACTATTGGCATTAAGAATGTATAAGACAGAATGGCACTATTGTTCTGAAAAAATCCGATTGGATCCCTCGATCCTCTTGAGATTCTTCTGGAAGAGCTTGAGCCTCGCCTCGTAGTCCTTCGCTCCAAATTTCAGACGGAATCGCTTGAGGGATCCGTCAAATTCGATCGTCTGTTGAGCCGTACACTTCGCTGATACCACGGCACCGACGAAGAAAGAACAGGCTGAGAAGGGCGAGGACTTTGGAGTCGAGGCACGGGCGATGGATAATCGCGGTGCGTGTCGAAGGCCATGGATGAAGTGCATTTCGGGGCGAGCGTTGCTTCAAACCAGGAAACCGTCCTGTTTGATGACGTCTAAGAGGAAGTATTTGGTGGAAGCCCCAGAGCTCCACAAAATTAGGTCGCATGCACAACGCTTATTCAAAATGCTTTAGTGCGGGTGGTTTACCGGCATTAAGATGACAGTACACATCGACAGCAAGTTGTCCTTGGCTAGTTTAGACCTATTATCTCACGAAGCTTGGCGTGCCTGGTCTGTGAGCACTCGCTTCCTTTCGCACTTCGCTTTTTTACTTGGTCCGTTAACTATGCGTTCGCTCCTCCGTGCATCGCTAGCCCTTTACATCACAAAGCAGCGATCTTAGGCAACGAAAAGGAGCGATCTTAGGCAACGAAAAGGAGCCAGAAAGGAATGACCAGGGCAGCTAGTATGGTTCTATTTTCAACGCAGGTGACCCAGAGACGAACTATTGAATCTGTTCCATTATGGGGGGATTTGTTTTCGTTAATTCAACGCGCAAACCTGCTGCCGACGCTACAGATTCGTGCAATCACGACGTTTGGCATGAAATACCGGTAGGTTCGTCGTAGTTCGATGCTTCATAGCGCGTAAGCGGCCCCATAAAGCACTAAGAAAAAGTGTCCATCTCCCCATAATGCCCCCCCCCCCACGCAGGGAAGTAGTACCAGACAGTGTGCGCTCGTTAGGCGCACGGTTTGCAAGTTGAGGTGCGCAGCAACCTAGCCAGCCTTCGTCTATGCCCGTACCGGTGATGCACGCCGTTGACGCTTGAGGCACCGATGGACGAAAGAATGCGTCAGCACCACACTCACTGCTCGCATTGTCGCGTTCAGAGACCAAAGGAGCACTTGGCGAAGGGCTATCTATTTGCACAATTCGTGCTCCTCCTTTCGCCATTCTTGCACATATCGGTTGGTTCCCGTTCATCGTTGCTCAGCGATAAGAGTGAGTCAAGCGTTCAGAGGTGCATCACGAGAACCCTCAACGCGCTAGTTCGCAGTGCGAAATTCGCATAAACCCGCCTCGCGGCTTGGCCACCGTCGGTATGGTTATTCGCTTCATCTGATCTTAAGGCAGCGTCGAAAAAAGCTATTGTCACCTCCGAATTTCCGGTTCTCATGGCCTTAAAAATCGTCCATACTGATCGCATTACCGGGGAAACGTCCTTTGAAGCGGATGAACTGCGCAAGGTGCTCTGCAGCGAACGACTTGCGGGAACAAGGGTCTGATTGTGGAGACGTTAACGATGATATGTACACGCTAAAATGTTTCAGATATACGTCGTGTCGGTGGTAGGCGCCTTCCGTAAGGGCAAGAGCTTTCTTCTGAACGTCTGCCTTCGATATCTCAAACACAAAACCTCGAGGCTATCAAGCGACGCTGACTGGCTTCATTCTGAACAAAAGCTTAGCGGCTTTGTGTCTGCTGGTGGTTACGAGCAGGCCACATCTGGAATCCACATTTGGCCGGAGATATTCTTGCTGCCAGCTAAAGACGGTGAAGAAGTCGCTGTTCTGCTGGTCGAATACGAAGGAATCGATGATCCAGGAGCCGCACCTGAGCAGGCCCACTTTCTTCTCGCTCGCCCTTCTCATGTCTTCCGTTACGGTTCGTTTCGTTTGCGGCCTTTGACAGCAGTGACTTCGATGAAAACGTGTCTATGTCCGAGCCCACAAACCCAGCAAAAGGCCTAAACCCGGGATGGCCTAAATGGCCTATGCCGCGTCGTTTGCCACTTCCAGTATTTAAGGAACATTGTTCTCGCTAATTGTGAACAACACTGTGGAAACGGACAACATCATTGAGAACTTGCCATTTAGAGTGTCCCGACCGTCTTTGCGAGGTGTGAACAAGTCAAGCTCAAAGAGAATAAAAAAGCTATGCACAATTAAAGCCTTTAAATTTTCAAAACAGGGCTTTGAACCCCATGGGGTTATACCGGAAGAAACAGGGCAGGGCATTTAGGGGTAGCTTTTTTCTGCGACGCGTGCTGCGAAAGTTTCAGTAACTATGATCCTGAAACTTCGTTATACTTCCAGGTCTACAACGTCAGCAAACACGTCAGTCTCGACAAGCTGTCGAAACTTCATTATTTGTCCGAACTCAGTCGGTTAGTATACAACGGCAACGAAGAAACCTTTCTTCAGGTATCCCGCGTCCTTCTAGTCAAGATAAATAGATAACTGTTCTAGCGACTGCTCTTCACCATTCGCGACTTCCCGGTTTATGGACCCGCTTGTAGAGGGCTTTCAGGCGGTAAAACTGTCATCGAGCGCATTCTCTCCGTACAATCCTCCATAGCCCAACACATGGAAAGAAACTGCATTTAGGACGGCTGTAATGAAGAACTAAAGCGGTTCGTCAGAGCCAGCTTCAGTTCGGTGGAATGTTGCGTTCTACCGTACCCAGGCGACAAGGTAGCAAACCCCGACTTTTCCGCAGATTTGAGAGGTATGCAAGAGTTTTGGGTCTTAAGTCCAGAACGATAGCTTTAGAAGCCAATGACGCTTTCCTTGCCGAAATTCGCACGCTTGTAGAGCACCTGTTTTCACCATCCACGATCGAAGTCAAGACGATGTGCGGTAAGCCGCTGACTTGTGCGGAGTGGTGCGACTACTTAAGTGCGTACCTGACGGCCTTCAAGCGAAACGATTTGCCGACGGCGGAGAGCATCTTAAATGTTAGTACAATTACGCTTGGTTTCTTTTTCCATTTGGGGTCAGCCTCGTCGTTTTGCCCGATCTAATTCCCGACAACACCGTTAAGAACCGTCCGAGAGCTTGTTTATAGGCAACGATGGACGTCTACTACAATGAATTAATCCAAACGCTGGATACTTCTTACAGACGCGCAAGGATGGATGTAAGTACAGTTATGTTATTACGGAGAATTACGGATACGAGCAAGGATGATATGGTGGGGTGGGGGCAAACAGTTATGAGGTGGGGGGGGGGGGGGGGGG
>JNEY01001175.1:0-21728 GCA_020875895.1 Aphelenchus avenae
GCTTTGACACTATGACGAACACTGCTTACGTGTAAGTTCATTCGCCAAAATATCTGACGTTTCTTCCTTCGCATTTGTCAACACGCATAAACATTCCACTGTTGAAGGCCACTTTTGAAGGCCACATTCGCATACGTTGCGTTCGTGGAGTACTGACGTGACCAATCATCGAGCAGAGTGTAATGATGGAAACGAACCCATTACAGTGACGTCGGGAGTGTCCGGTGGCGATAAATGGCCTTCAAACGCAGCGGAGACCTGAGTCCACAGCGATAACTTTTATTTTACCAATAGCAAAAAAAACGAAGATTAGGGGATGAAATGGATGTAGAAGTTAAGCGCAGACTAGCGCTAAAAATTTTTGCCGAAATTTACTTGAACCGAAGACAGGAACCGAAAAGACGGGTGGAACGGTTTTTTAAATAGTGCCCATTCCGTTTCGTTGCCATTCAATGTGTTGTGAGGACCGCATATCACGACGGAAGTGCTAGTGGAAAGCTTGAGCGTATATTCAAGATAATTCTCCAAGAGAACTGTAACTGACCGAATTATGCAAATCTCTTCGACGTTGTGCTGGACTATGTCTTCGAAGTGCGGCTCTAAAAATCTCTAAACTTCTAAGCCTGACCGTAGGCTAAATTAGAGACGACTATAGTGGAACCCACAGAAGCATCACGGATATGATGTCTCTTTGGAAGCATATCCGTTACCGAAAATATGGTTTTCTCTTCGTGCGTTCGTTTTATTCAACTTTGAGCGTTGAATGTGCTCGTTTCCTCTGTTCTTTCGTGGTGACACGAGATTGACTCCTCAGTGCTCGAAACCACGCAGTCAAAAAAGCAGCTCGTGGGGAATAGACTAGTGACTCTTCTGACTGCCTCGTGGGGTAGAGGTAAACTGGAAAATTTGCCTGGCTTTTCATTAGGTGTAGCTTCAATGCGGCGCTATTCCAGCGACTAGGCAACATCAACACGACTTCGAACCTAATTATGTCTCTTGTCTCCGTCGGACCTTCTGAGAGTTGCCCCGTGTCGAAGTCAGCATGGCCGGAAACAACTAGCGAACATTAGCAAGGTTAAAGGTGAGCTCAGGTTAAAGCTAGAAATGCGACGTGCCAATACCAGAATACGATACATACATACATACCATACATACAGAAAATGCCGCAAGTTTGGACTTTGTCCTGTCTACCCCTTGCATAAGGTGTTCTTATGACAGAGGTGTTCTTATGTAATTTGCAGTGTCTCAAAAGTGTTTTTATGTTAGGGTTGTTCTTATGTTAGAAGTGTCCTTATGTTAAGGAATTTACGGTACACAATCTTTTGTTATCCGCCTCCGCGTGGCTATTTCTGTCGGTGGAGCTCGAGGCGTACATCAAGCACCGCGATGTCCTTAGCCTTACGTTGCTTGGCCAGTTGGTTTACTAAGCTCCGCGTTGGGGTCAGATGTAGAGGGGGCAAAAAGAAGCTAGAGTATAAGGCAGGCTGGGCAATGGTGTTTTTCTTCTGCGGACCAGGATCAGGATCCGCCCAGCCCTCGTATAAAGGAGTGATCCGCTCAAAGTGTGTACCTGTCAAAGGTGTGAAACTGTCGAAGTTCCAAAGCTACGTTTTTCCCCAAGTCAATTTTTCGCAAGAACTGAAGCAACTTACACATTACTTTCGCTTTTTAGAATCCCGCTGTCCTCAAGAAGGACGAATTCATGCTTCATCATACCACGGAAATGGATAGGCTCGTTGGACAGCCTCGTTACCGGCAGCGTTGGAATCTTGCTGAATATCGTCCTTCTCAGCTTGGTCTTGAAGCGGACCCGCGATGATCTGAAGGTCTACAGTCGAGTTCTCATTCAGAACTGACTGCTCGACACTTTCCTTACATCCTTCGTGATGGCTACGCGTACGGTTAGTATCGAAAAGCGTCGTTGGACTTTACGTGGCCATCTTAGAAAATCGGCTTTGAGGACGGAACTATAATGCTCATGATGTGAGGTCCTCTGCAGAGCCTGCCTCATCCCTGCAACCACTACACAATCGCCGTCACAGCTGCGAGATGTTCCTCCCGCCCAGTTCATCTTCCGCTACTTCTTGGTCTGTCGGTAAGCCGGGGGCAGATAGCTGTAAAGATCACCAGCCGGTAGCCGTACCATACTTCGTACCGTAACAGTACGGCACGGGCGCCATTCGGTACGGTACGGGCCGTACTAGGAGCTAAATATCTAAAAGGCTGAAGCCGTGTCGTATTCCGTACTTCAAGACCAGCATGAGTGCGAAGGCGAAGAAGTCACATTCGGAGATGAGCAAGGTTCTTCAGTATCAGGCATAGATTGTTCTACTTGACTTGTGCCGTAGGCTTACTGAACGTTCTAAAGCGTTCATGCAACCGTCAAAATATGACCTACTTTAGGCTATGGTGCCATTCTTTACCTGCCTCGTGCCCATTGGCCTGATCGTTGTGCTGAGCATTTTCGGCGTTCGTACCTGTGGCCGTGGCGTTCTTATGAGCATTCTCGTATCCTTCATCCCGGTGATGAACCCACTCTCGGCTATCATATTCGTGCATCAGTACAAGGAGACCATCATTATTATATTTCGGGCTGTCGTGCAGTGCAGGAGGCCTCGCGTTCAACCGATGACGTCACTAACGAGTCACAACGGAACCAAGGATACCAACGTTGCTGCTATTATCGCGTATCCCCAATATACTTGTACATAACGAATTTTTTTTGTTGCCGAGTCGTGATGTGCGACTGCCCAAGTCGAACCATCCCCGACATGTGTCCCTTTCTTCAGTGCAACGTAGTCACTGTTGCAACAGTTTTTGAAGTGATAATGCAGGCTACACTAGTGCCCTCCAGGCCAACGGCGAGCATTAGTATGTAAATATTGGACCGTACACATTGGGATTTGCCAGATGCTCGTTTTGGTAAAGACGTTCGAATTCAGAGCAGTAGGATGGTGCCTACAGTCCATTGTAGTTCCAAAAGCTCCGTCCAAACGCCTAAGCTCAAACACTCCAACAACATGTTAAGCGTGGGTTTTTTTCTGGCCACGTGGTGACCTTTTTACACAAGGACAGGAGAATGCGCTCAAGGAGCTGACCACGCCAAAGGACATCATCTGCCTGCGCAGTTTCTTTGAATGCGCTAAGCAATCCGAGCTTCGCCTCCTTAACAAACCAATTTTTTTATGTTATGGTATTGTGAGCCCGATTGCAGCAGTATGCTAATGAAGCATAAACTTGGATGCCAGCAGGGCACGGCACAAAAGCATGTGGGCGTGCATCGTACCAGCACAGATAGGAGCTGCGTATAACTGATGGGCTGATTTCGTTGCTATTGTGACCCGAATTTTGTTGCCTCGCTATTGGCTGCTCAGGCAAGCGGTACGGTCTAATTTGCGAGTTTCACCGGCCAGACGACGTCACCAGTCGCGGGGAAAGAAAAGTTCGCCTTCGGGTTAAGTCTTGCGCGGAACTTCGCGCGTCATGCAGACATTTCAGGAAACATTCTATGTCGGCGTCCACACCTTTTGGCCTGCCTGTGGGCAAGATGAAATTTGCGCTTCGGGTTACAAACCGCACTCACCAGGAAGTAATGCACGTACTGGCTTAATTGGAAACGAAATCGCTAACCTTTAGTCTAAGTTGCGGGACGAGTTAGGTCAATCGCCGTGACCGTTGTTAATTGAATCAAGCAGTGCAGGGTTATTTCTGGACAGGTCTTGAACAGAATCAAATGTCTGCGTTTAAAGGGCGTATCACACAAAACAGATATATGCTTGCTGGGCAGCTCAAACAAGTGGGCATCTTGGACGAAGTCATGCAAGAAGTCACCACTAATTCGAGCGCTTAAAACTACAGCAAGTGAAACCACGAACACTAAACTCTCGTCGATGCGGTGTCGGCAGAGAATAGCGGAATTCGAATTACCGACAGACGATGATAGTCAGGACCGAAGTACTGCACTGTGTAAAGTTGCGTTCCTTACAGTGTTTTTTTTTGTCTCCCAGACAACGGTGATGACAGATGGAGCGTCCAACGAGTCCATAAATGGCAGACGTGCGTAGGTCGATACAGTAGACTCGGCGAATACCTGCTCTCCGTACCGACCTCCGTTCCGACAGGTCGGTACGGCAAAAACTTTCTCCGTTCCACTCAACAGCAAAAACTTTCTAGTAACTTTTTCGATCAAGCCCAATACCACTTCTCTGAGCCGGTCATGGGAAATGCCTACTAGGACCTTTATGCGTTCAATTGCGTCATTTCACTGCATCTGGTGGAGACTCTAAAGAACCAGTAGCACGCTCGCTGCCCGTCCCGCATCTCAAACCGCTGCTGACACTTTGCGTAGACTTCGTCCTCAGCAGTGGCGTACCGACAGTGGGGAGGGGAGGGGGGCATCGCCCCCCTAAATTTGGGAGGTCGCGGAAAGTAGCAAAGCGGGACCCTTATGTTTGCGGCGGCCGAAGGACGCCGCGAAACATATGGAAGGGGGAACCAAGGGGCATTTTTCGGCGGGCAAGATCTTGCCCCACCCTAGCCCCTGGCCCCCCCCCCCTAAAATCGGATCCTCGTTACGCAACTGGTCCCCAATACCCTGTACCGTACACCCGAAAATACGGGTACGGGCCGTGACGGTACGGGGGACAAAGTTTAAATCTACCTCGCCCTTGTAACCCTGTTAACCTCATTCATGTAGCGCGATTTTTGCGAAACTTCTCGGACGCTACCAAATTTAAACCGATCACCTAACTTTACCACGCTGCCAATGAACCGTGAAAGTTAATTTTGCTAAGTAGTTGGTGCCGCGATGCGTCGTTCGATGCGTGCAATGAGGTGACACACGAGACTATCCGAAATTGGCTCAATTGGTCGTAGCGGTCCAGCCAGAATTGATTCTCGATTATAAAAGCGTTGTGCCGCAGCGATTTGTCGCAACTAGGACATTTCATTTCAGTACAACATGCTCGCAAGGCCAGTGCATTCGCGTCTCTTCAGTACGGCTAAAGCCGCCGTCGCAGCTACTAGCGTCGAGACTCCCCAAAGCCTCTCGCGCGTTCGACCCGTCATCGGCACCGCTAGAGCACAACCCGTTCCGGACCCGACCGGCAATTCCCTACTCACTGTTCGTCGCAGCTTGGAGAACATGCTCGACCACACGCAGCGGATATACGCCTCCGAAGGGTAAACCATAAAGACGTCAGCTCGCTGTAACCTAGTCGCTTAAGAGTTCCATTCGACGCAAGCCGCAGGCATGCACCCACGGTGGGCCTTGACCACTGCAACGTACAAGTTGTGCAGAAGACGGGATTCATGGATATGTACAGGTGCTCGAGGCAAGGGCTTCGCGTCGGAATGATGCTCGAGGAACTCGATGGCATGACAAGTAGGTTGCGTGCCGCGTCTATTCGTAGCTGCTCTTTACAGCCATCGTCGGCTACAAGCACAACCAGGATCCAAAACTTCCCATACCCTCGCCGACGTCACATTTGGGCATGCAAAAAGTCGGCGTCGTAACTGCGGGCTTTCATCGGATTGGTGAGCAGCTATCGGTTGAGGTCCTAAAAGCAGGTGATTTTTAGACGTCCCCACTGAGGCAGTGTTTCAACCCGACAGAAACGTTGTGCTGACGGGATTTGTCTCGTGGACGAGCAAGTCCTCAATGGAGATCACCATTGACGCTCAGCAGAAGGATGATGCAACGGGAGGAGTGAAGTAAGAGCTAGGACTGGACAGGAATCTGCGCGGAATGTACACTTTTGTATTGGGATTGGGAATTTTGGAATCTGATGGGAATCTGAATCGTCTCCGAACCCAAAGGCGCACATAGCCCCAATATGAACGACAGCGTCTCCCATAGCGATTTACTAATGCATCAGTACTTTCATACATTGCTTCAGAGACCCAATCTTTGTCGCCAAGTTCGTGTGCGTTACGATTTCGCCGGATTACAAAGCGGGACCGTGCGTACCCGTTAAGCCGGAGACGCCAGAAGACCAACGACTTTTCGAGATGGGCGAGAGTGAGTCAACTTCGTTTAACTACGCATTTGAAATTTTCTACCTGTAGAAGAGAAGCTCGGCCAGGACATGCGCAGGAAGACGGACCTCACCCGTGTACCTCCGACGGAAGAAGAGGTTGCAGTCTTACGCGCCCTCCAGCTGTCGTCCACCGATCCGGTCACGCTACGGCGTGCGAAGGCCTACTCTATGCCATCAAATCAAGTGCCCATGGCGTCGACCTACTTCCAGACGACGAACATTTGCATGCCGACGGAGGTCAATGCTCACCTGAAGCTCTTCGGTGGCTTCCAGCTGAGGACCGCGTACGACTCTGCGTACCAGTTGGCAGACAAATTCGTGTAAGTTCCAGTCGTCTTAAGTGTTTTTTGGGCTCATAAGGCTTTTTACTTTAGTTGTGGCAAGCCACTAAAGTTCCTGTGTACTACCAACGGCTCCTTCCTTCGACCGGTCGACGTTGGGTCGATGCTCTACCGCGACACGCAGGTTTGTGACTACTATTAAACATCCTTGGACTAGAGCTATAAATCATGCATAAACATCGTTAAGAGTTGTCTTACAGATCTGCTACACCGACGGGAAGTACATCCAAATCTACGTGACATCGTACGTTCACAATACCAAGAAGAATGCATTCCAGGCATGTGACGCGTACNTCAATTTTGTTTGTCCCCAAAAAAACTTGTGACATTACGACATATTTTTGTTCGGATTTTCAGCTAGGTTCGCGAAGAGCAAAAATCGTTTTGACGGCGCCAGCGGCGGTTCACTTTATGCTAACATACCCGGCTCTTCTGCCTTTTTTGACAGCTTTGTTCAAAGTTTCAACGAGTTTTCGCTTCACCGACGCTTGCTACCCACAATTTCTGTGCTTTGCGCAGCCTTCTTTCGGGAAACATTTTTTCGAGCGATTGCCCTTTGGCGTACTGAAATACCCTAGACGTAGAAAACCTATCCGTTCGCACCTTGCCCTTCCAGGACGTACACTTTGAGCAAAAATGTCCGCGTGAGAAATGAGAGTGAATTGTAATTTCGCCTGTTTCCCTCGTTGAGTGACGCATGATATGCGCCGTCTGGCTGACCATCTGATGTGCGTTTTGACATACACGGGGCTTTAAAATCTATGTCAAAATTTTGTCAAATCGCTACCTACCCTGCGTTGATGAAATGTTTAGTCGTGCCGTTTCGTCCTCGTTTTGCGTCACACAAATTGCACAAGTTCATTGGGTTCGAAGAATCTTCAGTAACACAGTTACTGCTGTGTCTGAAGGTCAAACAGAGAGCGGTTCACCTTCACATGCACGACAATGGGTTTTACTTCAAAATTCGTTTTAGCAAGGTTGTCTTGGGCTTATAGCATGAGGTGAGCTGGGTAATTTCCAAGGCTTGCCATACGAAATTGTCGATCTTTACAACATTCCTTTAAAAACAGATTGTGCGTCGAAGCTTATGACGACAGTGCATTGCATTAGCGCAAGCAGCCGGTGACGTGGATGCGTGGACGTTCGTTGTTTCACTAGTCCCTTTGCATCATTGCCTCACTCGAGCCGTTGTAGGCATCGCGATGCCCGCCAAGTCCGAGAAGCCGAAGAGGCTGAGGCATCCAATAGCGCTCGACGTGACTTTCCCGTCGAAGTTTGAGCAGTCCTACCTTCCTATTAAGGTATACCAACGAATGTTCCGGGTGCAGAGTCAATGATACAATGATTTTAGCTGCGGCTAGCCAATGCCCTCTATCCCGTAACACCATTGATATTCCTGTCGTGCACGGCCGGAATTTTCTTGCGTCAATTAACGACTCCAGCTTCGTACGTCCTACAGCTTCGGTAAGCAGCGACAAAATGGCTGACTCATTCGCGACGTTTACTTGTAGAGCACTATTGTTCGGTAGCAACGATGTATCCAGGTGGCTTCGAGCCATCGAGGCAGCGATTTTCTCACTCACTTGTACGTATGGCTTTGTCGTCGTGTCTCGGCTGTTCGTCAGTCGCTTCATCCTCGGCTACAAAGGCTACCTGTTCGAGGGACGGAAGCCGTCGATGATGACGAAGGTTTGGGCCGTAAGTATTGCTCGAAATTTCAGACTGCTACAGTCCCAATGCCCTGGAACTAAGAGTTAAAGTTTAGATTTCACGCAAGGTTCTTATATGGCTCTCGCCTCCACAACTAGAGTCGTGCGAGGCGCTTCTGCCAGCGCAGCCTGTTCCCTCTCTCGAGGGAACAGTGAAACGATACCTCGAGTCTATGGAACCGTTACTGAGCAAGGTCCGATTTTAGCGACAAACCGCCGCCACATCATTGTTACAGGAAGAATTCGAAAAACTGTGCCAGCTAGCCGACGAGTTCGTGCAGAATGAAGGGTTGAAGCTGCAATTCTACGCCAAGGTCTACTCGTGGACGGTGCCTAACTATGTCACTCCGTTCTGGGAGAGGTTCGCCTACCTGGCGTCTCGCCAACCGCTCCTGGGAAACAGCAGCCTCGGCTATGTCGTATGCCAACTTGCGTCAAGTAGGAGAATTAACTTTGATTTTCAGGACTTTTACACGAACATTTCGCTTGATCAGGCACGAAGAGCTGCTTGCGTCGCGTACACGGAAACCCTGTTTTCCCTTGCTTGCTATCGCGAACAAGTGCGACCGCTGGGCGACGGTCTGCTCAGTACAAGTCGATACAAAAGAGTAAGCAGGCTGGTCGGATGGGCTGATCCGCTAGGTTACGCAGAATTATGCTTTTAGTGTCACGGTCAAACGCGTGTACCTGGCAAGACCGGGGACACTCTGGTAAGCAACATGCCTGCACGGCATGTCGCAGTCATCGCGAAAGGTCACATCTACTCCGTGGACATGTTCGATCGCCAGGGACGCATTTATGATCTCGAAAAAGTATACGAGTAAGCGCTCTTCGACTCTTTCATTGATATTCGAAACGTTCTAGAATATTCATCGACATCCTGCGACAGCCTGGGAGGTGTAAGAATGATGCAGCCTCGCGGATACCAGCCTTCACCGCGGACCGCAGAGACAAGTGGTGCGAGAATCGTCGGAGGTTTTTCCTCGAGAACCCCACAAATCGTGCGTCCTTGGAGATCATCGAGTCTGCCGTAATCATAATAACGCTTGAAGAGGCCGATGACTACGGATACGACCTGGTACGCGCATCTCATAAGGACATGAGCCATGTAAACTGTTACAGAAGAACCCTGCACCTTTGGACAAGTTTATGAAGGCTATGCTTACTGGAGACGGTGGCGATCGCTGGGCGGACAAGTGCAAAAACTACGTCGTCAGCAAGAATGGACGGGTAGACTGCGAATTCACGTGGCCTTATCTTAAGAGGCAATTTAGATCGGTGGCACTACTGAGCACAGTCCCGCTGACGGCTCGGAATTCGACCATGCGAGGGAGCTCTACAGCTACATAGAGACGAAAGTGCAAAAGTAAGCAGCTTCATGCGCAGAAAGGTACAAAGCATCATTGCAGGCATCCACCACACGTGAAGGCGCTTAGAGACGTGAAGAACTGGCAGCCTCCGGCGGACCTTAAGCTTGCCAAGCGCCTTGACTTCGATGTCACGCCAGAGGTATGCAGCTTTCCCTTATTCGGGCTTCTTATGCTTTCAAGTTTCAGATGGCGAAGGAGATTGAGCGTTGCTATGAAGAATACCAGCCGATTAAGGACGACATAGACGTAGCGACGCTCGTGTTCAATTGCTTCGGCAAGGGCGCCATCAAGAACTTCAAGTGCTCGCCGGACGGCTTCGTGCAGATGGCTCTCCAGCTTACATATTTCAAAGTGAGAAGGGTGATCAAACCGGTTGGAGACCGACTGGTTTAGTTGCACTCACGCTTCGTACAGACGTATGAGCCTGCATCGTCGAGGTTCTATCGCAATTCGCGCACCGAAGCGCTAAGGACGGTCTCGAAGGAGTCTTGCGCCTTCGTACGTGCCATGGTCGACGGAAAGACGGTGCGGGAATAAACTGGCTAGCTGTTTAATCAAATATCTGCATTACAGACTGAAGAGAAGATCAAACTCCTGAAAGCGGCTTGCGAGATACACGTGAAGAAGAGCCGCCTGGCAATGACGGGTAAAGGTGTCGACCGACATCTTTTCGTTCTCTACGTGATTAGCAGAGGGCGGAACGAACAGAGCACTTTTCTCGACCACTACATCTCGCAGCCATGGACACTATCCACTAGTCAGGTATGCCGCTGGTTCGTCCGGATTCACGTGCAAGAAGAATCTCGGCTAAAAGGGTTTTGTAGGCGCCGACAGTGACTGACCTTCTAGACGAGGACGCTGACTTGAACGCAGCATGGCTTGGCGGATGCTTTGCGCCAGTCGATCCGAAGGGATACGGCGTCACTTACCGTTTTGCGGGTGAAAGCCGGATACCTTTCGCTATTTCTAGCCTAAAGTCGACGTCGCACACGGTTCGTGAATGCAGTGAGCTGGGGGAAATGTTGTGCTTTTAGGATTCGAACCGCTTTCGTGAGGCCCTAAACGAATCCCTGCTGGAAATGTCGGCATTGTTTGGTTTTACGAACGGCAATGCGTAGTACATTGCAGTGACACTTATCATCTACGTTTGTTAGTTACGGGAGTAAAATTAAATCGTTGCTAGGCTGCATCCGCAGAAACATGTGCCACGGAGACTTCCGATCATATGAGTAGGGAACGATGGATGAACCCTGCCGTGTGTACCTCTCTTCTGTGGACGCTCCTTGTCGGGCGCCGCCTTGTGACCTTCAGCTATCATGCGTGGTCTCAAACTAATCTCGCCATCCGCTTCCATCTGGGTGCGGGATTGCACCCAGCAAGCTATGCGGACGCCTCCCGCAGTCCAAAACTAGAGTACGTCCTATGCCGATCGATTGGCCTTTCACGCAGAACGAGAACAATACATGCACTTGCGTAACAGGTGAGGAACGTGCGTGCAGCACACAACAGACTTGCATTGTTCACGTTGCAAGTACTAACGTTAATTTTTGCGGCGCGAGTGGTATAAGGTATTCAAGAGTTGCATATCATTCAGTAGGAGCTGTGTGCAGGCAGCGACACAGATACGCGAAGCGTGTCGCAACACGACGTTACGCATACATGTGGCTACGGGACGGATGCTATGCCTACGTATTGCTAGTGAGTGGTAACGATGACTCGTGGCGAGTCCAGCAAAATGTTTAATGTGTATACTGGCCGCAAGGTATGTAAGCGTGTCGTCCTAAGAAGGTCAGAGAAGTACTGGATGGCTCAAATTTTCTCCAGTAGAACCGCGATCCCTTGGCCACCGCCAATGCAAGTCGAGCCTACCGCGTACCGTGCACTATTCCGCCTAAAAGATCCGAGTAAAGCAATTCCGGTCTGATGAAATTACCTAAGTCCATGCGCCAAATGGCCGACGATTCTTGCGCCGCTAGCTGCGAAAGGGTGGCCCAATGCGATTGCGCCTCCGTCCTGATTCAGTCGACCTTTCTCTAGACCAAGCTCCTTTTGTACGGCTAGCACCTGCGCGGCGAATGCTTCATTCGTCTAAACATGGAGCTTGGTTCGTCTACCTCTTCGAAGTGGTTACCTCGATCAGGTCGACTTTCTCTAACGGTACACTAGCTCTTTCGCAGAGCGCACGGATCGCGTGAACCGGTGCAATGCCCATGAGCTTAGGGTCACAGCCAGCCACTTGGTAGTCAACAACACGCGCCAGCGGACGTAGGCCCAGCCGACTGACGGAAGACTCGCTCGCTAGCAGGACTGCTCCCGCACCGTCGCCCATGCCCTGAAACCTTGTAGTACATTTTTATGCCCGCAGTCGAGAACTTCCCGAAGTGTTGCCAGCCGTAACGATCCCATCCTTCTTAACGTATGGCTTGAGTTGCCCTAGCTTCACGAGGGAGGTCTCACGCGGGTTCTCGTCGGTATCGAAGGCTTCTTCCGTCTTACCTCTCTTCACGTCAATAGGCTCAACTTCGGCATCGAAAACACCCGATTCCTTCGCTAAAGCATGACTGTGGAAAAAGCGTGTCATTCCCGCATACCTACCTTTCTTCCACCGTTTCTGCGATTCAAGGGCATACTCGTCGCATTCTTCCCGCTTGATCCCATACTTCTCGGCGAGTAGCTCCGCGGTTTGCGGCATGTTCATGCCAACTAGAGGGTCGAGGTTGTTCTGTCCGAGGTAGTCTTCCAGCTGAACAACGAAAGAGCGTCGATCGAGTCTGATTCAACTAACCACTAAATCGGTGCCAACCGGAATTCCGAAGCGTGCGTTGCGCACAACGAATGGGACTTGGGTCATATTTTCGGCTCCACTTGCCAGTACGAGATTCGCGCGACCTAGTTGTATTTGCTGAATGAATAGACGTCAGACGGTTAAGATGGTCTATTCGATGCCTACCTGCGTCGCTGTGATCAAAGCTTGAAAACCGGAGCCGCACAAAATGTTGAGGGTCAGCGAGGTTGAGGTCACCGGCAGACCACTTTTCAGGGCTACGTGACGTGAGATTAGGGTGGCGTCTTGCGAAGACTGAATCATGTTTCCTGAAAGACAAAAACCACCTAGGGTCAATAAATGGTAGTCTAGCTCCATGAGACAAACACAGTTTTTCTACCAGTTCGATATCTCATTCTTCACGCGTACCTATAACACAGTGCTGAACTTCTTCCGGTGCGACCGCGGCTTCTCGCAGCACAGCGCGGCATGCATGGACAGCAAGGTTAGTGGCTGAAATTCCGCTAAGTTTGCCGCCCAGCTTGCCGAACGGCGTACGCTTTGCGGCGACAACAAAGACTTGTTCTATAAAGGTACGCATTCGACAACGCTTCCGGCTGGGGACACTCACCAATCGACCTATGCATAGCTGGGGCGTGATGAGTGCGCAAGCTTGCGAACAATTAAGAGACTCGTCGTCTGAATGGTACAAACTCTAGCAAGCGCAACATCGGTATTTCCACTCAATGTCACGCTCAATTAGCGTCAGTGATTACGCCGAGCCTTTTTCGACGCTCCTCCAAACGAACTCCGTTCGGGGCCGGCTGGGTTCAAATCAACCGTGTATGAGAAGCGAACTTTGCTGTGGGTAACGCAATGTTCCAATTAGACGCTTTAAACAAAGCTTTATTGATTACTTGATCGTTTGTTCTAGTCTCAAACTGAAGTCCGTAGGAGGCATGCTAATGCTGGTATGTCAGAAGTCGCTACGGAACACGATGAGGAACGTCTACAAACCTTCTATCTATAAGACAGAAATCGCGCAGTTAAAAGTTCTTTCTTGTACCTCAACATGGGCCTTTCTTCAAGGCGTGTCCAGAAAGGGCAAATGTGCGAACGGATCGGTTTTGCACGTCGTGAACAGTTCAGTGCACCAAGGGACAATCGTACAAAAAAATATTGCCCGAAGGAGGCTGCGAAGAGTCCAGAAAATACGTAGCGCGTGAGGGTGGCAGAATTACTTATAATATCCTGCGCACATATAGAAGTGTGGTACCTCATGCTACAACATAGTGCGTGAAGCGCTCTGAGGAGCAGGAGGTGTCTGGACAAATGGGCGCAGCATGAAATCCGGACGTCCACAGACAACGGCACATACGTACCAGGCGGACTGGGTGCTTTGTCCAGTTTGGATAAGAGGACGGGTACGCCCGTAATCTCCGAAATAAATCCCTACTCCAAGAATAGGAGGCTCTATCGGGTCCTCCCGAATGCGTCTACACTTTACGGTCCTATACTTAAGCCAAGGATATTTCTCAGGCCAGCACACCACAATCGCACCGCAAATCGTTTGTGAGCGATGCCCGTACAGGCTTAGGCCACTGAAAGTTACTTTTGTGCCTGCTTCTAGCCGGTGACAAACTGCTTTCTAGCCGCTCAAATGGGACAATCGATTTGAGTCTGTTACGATGAATTTTGCCATTGTCACACAAACAATCACGCGGACACTGGTGTCCTAAATCGCTTTATCCACCCGAGGAAGCGGAATAAATCTCCATCAATACGGCAGCTGTATTTTCCCATCTGCGATCGGTGCAACCGACGTGGACCCTGATTCTCTTTGGTGACCCACTCATCCGGATCAGACCGCGTCACTCGCGCAGACCGTGACAACATTTAGCGAAATAATTGAAGTTGTCATATTTGACTGCGTCGCACTTCCGAGCTCGTGTCAGAGCAACAATAGCCCGCGTGGAGCTATAACGTCGACTGGTTGAGCTCCTGCCAGCCGATTGTTTTATCCGAGTGACGGCAAAGACGGCGTCGGTTTTAATTTGTCACCTGTTAATAGGTCCGAAGTGGCTGAAGAATTGTCCCGATTTTCTACTTCACGGGTTTCAAGCCAGTTACACTGGCCTATGCAAGTTTTATGTTCGCTGCTACTAGCAACAATCGCGAGCGCTCGCTTCGGTACCAGGCAAAAGTTGTCCGTCCAATCGTCTCCTTTTCGCCTTATTAGTTTTGGCCAACTGAGCGTGTTCTTTGACCGGAGAAATCACTACGTGTTATCTTGTACCAGCAAAGAAGCACCATCATATTGCGTATTCGTGCTTGACACGCCTTTACTGCGATTGCTTACAGTGGTAGCTGCTGCAGATTTGCGCAGGGGTTTCTCGTTTTTAGATAATTAATTATTCCAGCAAAGGAAAACCGAATTTGACATAAAAACTTTCCCATCAGAAATTTGTTCAAAAATGGAGTTTGCGCGAGGACAGAATTCCTGTACAGATGAAATCACAGAAGAAGAAAGCACACATGCGTTTCAGAATGAGCAGCTCCTTGCATTCCGTCACTATTGGCGACGACTCCATTGACGCAAAGCCGCGTTACAAAGCCAATCAGACATGGGAGTTCTTTTCGAAGAAGAACGTTATCAGACCACTGTTTTCAATGCGTTCGCGACGAGATGCACTGGTTAACTTGCAAAGTGAGAATGTTACGTTGTGTGATACGCGACAAAGACCCATTTTAGGCACCGAAAGTTCGCCAGCAGGCTCCGTCATCGACGTGCGAAAACGTGCCGCCTCGTTTGAAGGTGCAGGCCGCGACATGCAGTCCAGTGAAACCACGCCGCAGAGCTCGAGTGGCGTCGGCAGTGAGCCGCGCAGCAACAAGCCCCTCAAAGGATGGGTGGCGCTCGTCACGGGCGCTTCCCGAGGCATCGGCAAGGGCATTGCTCTTCAGCTGGGTCAAGCGGGAGCGACCGTCTACGTCACTGGAAGGCCGCCGAACAGCCGAACCGAGTCTCAAAATGAACTCAAGTTACCGATGCTAGAGGAGACGGCTCTTGAGGTATGTTATAGCGTAAGTATCACTCTCCATTAGAAGCCCATTCTCTCATAGACGTCCCCTGGGGGGGGGGGTAGTTGATAAGAAGTAGTCCACCCTCTAAACATGCCCAGTCCCACTCGAAGAACAAGGTGAACTAGGGGTGAATTTTTAAGAGGGCTGGTAAGTACCTCTATGACGTCTCAAACGACCTTTCACGTACTTTATATGCAAGACGTCACAGTTCTTCGTGAGATTTTGAGGACCTAACTTCGGCGGATTAGTAAACAAAAGCCCATCCTTTAACTGAAGCCGCCTTTGGGGTAGCTCAACGACGGCAGCCCATGGGCTTCTACTAGAGGAAAAGTGGCACCTCTAGGTTACAAAGCGTGGAGGAAGAGGCGTAGCCGTGTACTGCGACCATGCAGACCCCGAAGAAGTGAAAGAGCTCTTCCGGATGATAGACCGCGAACAGAAGGGGCGCATCGACATCCTCGTCAATAATGCATTTTCGAACCTTGATGAGGTAAGCGTGTAGGTGTCTCTTGTGGTACGAGAAGAGTACGCTGTTCAGCATCTCCTTACCGACCGTCCTTTCTACGAGTATCCGGTTGAGTTCTTCGAAGAGACCAACAACGTCGGCCTAACGAACCACTACATCTGCTCGGTGCTCGCCACACGAATGATGATATTGAGACGCAGGGGCCTGATCGTGACCATAAGCTCCGGCGGAGGAATCAACTACGTCTTCAACACTTCCTACGGCGTCAACAAGGCAGCGGTAAGCAAAGGCTGACTGCGGTAAGCGCAAGTGAATTGTCTTAGAAGGACCGAATGGCAGCAGATATGGCACACGAGCTGAAGGGCAAGGGAATCGCCTCCGTCTGTCTCCATGTGGGTCCTGTGAGAACCGAGCTCGTGCAGACAACGATCCTGGAGCCGCGGAAACCTGTGAGTATAACTTTATTAGGCTCCTGCTTACCAGCCGCGAGAACCTAAGTCATTATCCGAAGAGCTTTCTTTGTCGGATTTTGAAAGGGCCATCGGAAGGCTTAGTGACGATGGTACTTTTCGCATTGTCCGTGGGGGATTCTTATCACCCTCCATCGGGAAAAATTCTTCTCCTAGAATAATGACAAAGACCAAACCGGGAATCATTCTAGGGACTCAGCGATCTCTTTGGCAAAGGCGAGTCCATCGAGTACTCCGGGATGTGCGTCGTTGCGCTGGCCACGGATCCGGGGCTGATGAAGAAGAGTGGGCGAATACTCGCGACTTCGCAGCTTGCCGAAGAGTACGGCCTGTACGACATTGATGGAGGTGAGCCACAACATTGTAGCCCTGACGATGTTGGAGCGTATAGCTCGACCCGCTTGCCCGGTTTACTCTCGCTGGAAGGATTTCTACGACACTCTCAACGACGTGAGAACGAAGACCGCGCTTTAAGACCCGTATCAATGCGACCGCTTTCAAGAGGCAAACCCAATGTTCAAAGCTTTTGCGTCTGTTTACGTATTTTTGATTCTTTATTGGCTGATGAATCATAATCCTTTCATCAGCTCCATTCTCCAATCTGACATCCTGAACTGTCAAATAAATGATGCGCATGCAGTTCATCATAATACCCTGTCTCAGCTCAGTGATTCGGGATTACACTTGTCATTGCAGGGCTGTGAGGTGTCGGCTTCCAAGGTCCTGTTTGCTGGCTTCTCGGTAATTCTTGACAGAAAAAAAATAAAAATTATCAACCGGCAACCAGGGAATAATTAAGTAGTTTTAGGCAACACATGCAGCATGCCATGCTAAATGCTGCATGCATAAATGCATGCAGTCATGGTCACCAAGGGTTACCGCACACAGAACCATGCGTGGGGCTGGCTTGCATATACTATGCCGTGCCGCATGTAGGAACATGTATGCGTGCATTTATGCGTATTAAGCATTATCACGTGCCTCTGGGTCTGTGCGTAAGCATGCGTGTAGTTATGCGGACTAATCGATTTTGCACGCAGAAGCATAAAATTGCTCCTGCATAGTGGCTGAATACTCCATAAAACAAGCGGTAGTGTATACACTCAAACACTGTTTCCGATGAAGTGGGTCTTTGGGTGAATGAAGTGAAGTGAAAATGAAGTGTGGCCAACATCACTTCACTTCACTTTAGTTCACTTCACTTCAGTTCACTTTTCTTCACTGAACTTTTCACTTCACCGGATAATTAGCACTGATGAAGCAAGATTTCGGGCGAGTGAAGTGAAGTGAAAATTACGTTGGGTCGACTTCACTTCACTTCACTTCAGTTCACTTTTCTTCACTGAACTTTGCACTTCACCGAAAGAGTGCACTCAAACTCAATGTGTCGTGGCACCAGGCGGGTCGCGGAAAGTACGCATACAAAGCATGCTGAAGTCTGCAATGCTGGGTTGGCAGAAATCGTCACCCGGGCCAATGCACAGGGGCGGCAAACAGAAATGTTAGGCATTGTAGAATGCTGGCATACACCCGCGAAAGTATACAAAAGTATACAAATACGGTATGTTTAATCGATAAATTTCGAGTGATGACAAATAACGAATGTCGTGAGAAGAAAGCATGAGATCGATATCAAGTCGGCAATGATGATCATGGGCCATTCACGAAAGAACTTTGCTAGTGAACGCAGTCGGTTGTCGTCATCGTCACAGCGGGTACTTTCTTTGCCGAATTACCGTCCTTCTAAACAGCGCTACGAATGTGCGCAGCTCTCCCGAAATCCTACCTGTTTGCTCGAGTCCTGCACCTTTCCGCGGTTCAGCATGCCCAGCTTCTTCAAAAGCTCCGTACGAATCGTCTTGTTGAGCGTCAGGTAGATGACTGTGGGTCCGCCTGGAAAGCGCCATGTCATGTAGCTTCATGCTTCCTCCCTCGGATGCATCTTACCTTGGTCGAGTAGGAATGAGTACGATGAGAGGTAGGTCATGAGCTCGGACGGGAAGAAGTTCATGTACACGTACGTGAAGCAGAGCAGAAAATTGAATACAGCAAGGAACATGATTTGAATGAAGGACTAAAAGCAGAAAATTGGCATTTGCAGTCACCGGAAGCAGTTATCCATCTATTCATGCGATCGTCAAGCAAAAGCTTGGTCTAAGAATGACCCCAAGGGCTGCAAAACTTACGCTGAGCTCCTGCTTGAACTGCCGTTGTTCGCCCATTTGCCCGAAGCGCTTGCACAAGTTGGAGAAGAACACGACGTATATTGCCGTTAGGATGATGAGGACGATCACGTTGTGCACCATATGGTTGAAGTTGTAGTACTAAAAGGGAAGTTAAGTCGGGCCTACACCTGAGCTTTGCAAACTCTGATTCTGATTCTGAACTTGATCTGAGTTTCAGAATCTTCAGAAGAAACACTAGACATGATGAGCCTCCGATGATATCGCACTAGGCAAAAACTTCCTCAGTTTAGTACCGCCAGAGCAAATTTTCACTAAGGTACCCCTAATCTCTACGGCTAAATTCTGGTTTTGAATTTTGACGTTTTTCGACAATTCAGACATGCAAATTCCACGAGAATTCTGAAATGCAATCAGAATCCATCCGTGCACCTGAGCTTACGTACCTTCGGCGAAAGCTCATCGAAGTAGCCGATGTGAGGATTCGCGTACCATCCCACGTGGATGCTCGTGAAGACCGCAGGCTTGCCGAAGAGAATAGCCACGAAGATGTAGCAAGTCGGAAACGCTAGCCACACGTAGGCCATGTTGCCGTCAAATAGCCGACTGGCAAGATCGCGATTCATCATCACCATGCAGCGGTTAAACGCCAAGATCACGCTTGTCGAGGACGTCGCGTACCAGAAACCTTAAGGAGTAAATGCTCAAACGGTGCTCAAAATGGTCGGTGTTCTGCTTGCTTGAGTTTAAACAAACAATAAACGATTCGAAACATATTCTATTTTGGACCAAAAAACCGCCTAAACTTGTTCTAATTCAAGATGTTCAGCACAAGGTCCTACCCAAGCCAACTGTTCCAAAGACGTGAATGATCGGAGTGTACGGCCAAGAGCAGTAAACAATGCCATTTAACGCGAAGTATCCGCTGATAATGCCGGCAACTAGCGTTGTCAAGCTGTCCACCACGGCTAAACATGAGTCAAATGACTACATACTTTAGCGAATTTCTCACCCAAGTATGCCATGAACTTGTAGCAAGTGTGCTTTAGGTTCTGCGGCTGGAACATCGCGTATAGGCACGGAATGTAGAGGATCTGTAAAGAACAAACTCGTCACGAACGGATGCCGTGTAGTGGCGTGTTGGGATGTACTGAACCAACTTTCTGGAGACATCGCGCATTGTGACCAGTAGCTCACCTCGAAAACGATGCCGCAGCCAAGCAAGATGGAACCGTGAAACACGTGCTGTCTATTCTCGACCGGGATATCACTGACGTTGTAGAAGGAGCAATTGTACATCTCGTTGAAGTAGTCGGGGTTGAAAAACAAGTGGTACAGCATCGTACAACGTCGCTGACCGAATGAGTCAGTTGCTGGCGGAGTGAAATAATCTATAAGAAAACATATATTAGAAAAGATTTCAGGGTGTCTTGCGCATAAATTTGAACAAATATCCTCGTCGGGCGCTCGACACAAACGCGGACTTCTAGCGTGTTTTATAGCAAGTATACACAGTGAGAAAGTCGCAAAACTATCATTCACGGCAAAACGGTATTCCCTCGACACTCGAACGTCCCGTGTGGTACGGAGTTTGTCGAAAGCTTTAGCTTATTGTCCCAGGAGATTTGTCTGAACCTAGTACCAGGAAGGTACAGAAGGGATCAACGCTCCGTCTCTCCTGGAAGCGACCAAGATACGCCAGCGTCAGCGCAATCAGGTTGCATTAGAACACTTGCATAAGTGGTAGGGATTACGCGCCGCGGCGTGCAAAACAAACTCAGTGACGTGTATATTAAATATGCAGCTGTGGCTTCGAGTGATAGATATAATTCACCGTTCCGTACCAGTCAACCTTCCCCGCCGCTATGCCGTTTCGTGCCGTTTTAGGGCAAGCGTCACGCATCTCTTGCTCAGAATGGAACGGAACGGAAAACATGCCATGAGCAAAAATACCCTGCGTTCACACTAAAAAATACGCCGCGGAACGGTACGGCGAAGACGCGTAACGGCTAAGCGCGCAAACACTGACGTTTAGGCCAAATCCAGCTGCAGGAAGCGCCTGTACTCGGGCACGCAAAACGCATTGGTCGTTCGAAATATAAAATATAGGATTAGACTTTACAACAACAAAGACGCCTTGTTGTCAACGGACATACAAGCATGAACCGTGCAGGGCACACATCCTGTTACGGATGTGTGATTAGCCATCTGTCCAGAATTTTGCAGGTCTGCGGATGGCTAGCCCTGGGGATCGAATTCTGGCGCACCTTCACATCTTCTGGCAGGCGTGGAAGGTTCGTGTATTAAACGCCTACGATGCAGCTGCTCAGCGGTCTCAGAACAGTCAGGGTTCCACACGGGACCACTTTCAAGGAAGAGGCTAGGTAGTACCCCGGGCAACATTTATATGCCTCTTGCAACAAGAAGCTGATTAATACGCGCAACTCTTCTGCTCTTGGTGGACCTTAAGCAGTGAAAAGGAGGCTTAATGCAATGCCAATCAAGACTTGCTCAGAGGGGGTGAGCTATTGAAGCCGGCACGGGACATCTGCACCCGCCTGGCGATGAGGATGCAGCGGTTCGAAGAAAGCCCATAGAAGCAGAACTGTGGTCCACTTGCTGCCGCTTTTGAAGTATTTCCGTTTCTCCCTTGGGAGTCCCATTCAGGTCACATGGTTGCTCAAACGGATGTAAAAGTGGTCATCCATCTAGCGCACGTTCTCTACAATGAACACCGAAGTTGCGGGCAAGGAGGAAGTAAAACATCGAGCGTGCGTTGGGAACGTCATGATCCGAAACAAGCACAGCGGGCGCAGAGATTTTTCTACACATTTCATGCTTGAAAAGTCCCTCGTCGAGAACTCTACGGTACCTGAGGCAAGTGGACACTTGGCTCATTAGAGAGCCACAAAACCTACACTAGTATCGGTTGCATTACACACGACTTGAGCCAATTAATTAAATACCAACGCGAATACGTCGTCATGCGTGCCGTACAAAAATAGCATTGCATCGGGATCAGGCACGCATGCGGGCAAAAGATGCGACAAACGCTTCTTTTGGGATTTTTTTTATATAGGCCAACCCGTGAAGATGCGCTTTAACTCGTGGGATTCTAGGGGAACTAGCGTAGAATTGTGCCATGCAGGGATTATACAGGCTACGCTAGTAAACGTAATCAACCACTAGCCGTATCGTGCTCCGTTCGATACTGCCAACTTCCGTACCGTACTGACTCACACCCCGCACCGCACTTCGTACGAGTACAGTACGGAGAGCGCTACTGGATGTAGTACGGTACGT
>JNEY01001176.1:15653-36611 GCA_020875895.1 Aphelenchus avenae
GATGCCCCTACAACGAAGGCACCGACGACTTCTGAGCCCAGCACTGAAGCGCCCACTGCTGCCCCAACAACGAAGGCACCGACGACTTTCGAACCCAGCACTGAAGCGCCAACCACTTCAACAGCTGCTCCTTCTACTACGCTCGGCACAACTTCGACGTTTACGACACGGAAAGGCCACGGTGGGGGACCGCACGATCCAAGCGGAGACCCGGACTCGTCTACTACTACCGAAACTCACACGTCAACCACGACCGAGCAGCCCACGACGACCGACGTTCCGGCCACGACCATTCAGGAGGCGACTACCACCACTGAAGCGCACAAGCCGTCCACGACCGAGCGTCAGACGACCACTGATGCGCCTAGCACCTTGGCGCCTACGACTGCTGCGGCTAGCACTGTTCGGTTCACGACTACGCAAGAGCCGACGACATCACGGCATGTTACTCGCGCGAGCCGGCTTACCACAGTCGTTTCTACTACGCGATCCACCGCCTTGCCGACGACGACAGAAGAAGTGGAGCCAGAGTCCTGCGAATTCCCGTTCGTTTGGGACTATGAAACCAATCAATGTTATTATGTACGTTAACCTGTATTGTTCAAAGGAATGCTGATAATTTAGGCGATCTTGTCCAAAGGATGGGAGAATGACGAGAAGAATTGCACGCAGTACAGCGCAAATCTAGCAAGTACGCGACAGAGGGTTTATTCCAGGTTTTAACGGTCTGTTTTGCAGGTATTCGCGACCGCACGGAGAATATGAAAGTCCTGGGTAAGTCGAACAAGTGTATTTTCTTCCTGATAGGTATTAGCGTCAAATGTGAAGACAAAAGTCTCCCAGATAACGTAAATTGTGGGGTGGGATTATAGAGCAGCATTATGCATTTGTTATTATGCTGGGTAAACGCATACGGTTTGACTTTGATGGATTGCTAAGTTCTCGCTTCAGCATAGTTAAGTATAACCTATGTATTTCAGGCATGGGAACACAGAAGGTCCGCGTGCGCAACGGCGTCAACATCGGCCTTAAAAAAGTCAAACCCGTTGGCCGTATGCCAGAATGGCGCTGGCAAGATGGTTCACCGGTGAACTTCGAAGAATGGGCACGAGGCGAGCCAAGCCAGGAGCCGGGCCACGACTGCGCGCAGCAAATCAACAACGGCGGCAGCCGCAACAAGGACTACGGCAAGTGGAGGGCGGTGCCTTGTAATGCCAAGCCGGCGGTAGCTGTCTGCAAGAAGGCAGAGCGTACCGAGTTCACCATCTGGCGATATGCGAAACTCAACCAGGGAAAGCGCCCGTGAAGCAGATGCGGAAGGAACTTGAAAGATAATTTATTCCTCTCGAGATGTTGCTATTAAATTAGAGCTAGCTCTATCGGGTCCATGTTCATCATGAGCTTTATCATGTGATGAATGTTGCAACTGTCTTACGCTTGACCTTGAACCAGTAAGCGATGATATTGAACTGCTGACAGTCGGCATCCTACATGGATGTAAATTCGGCGCATGGTTTTGGAAGGAAGGGTTCTACAGAAATCCATAAAAATGCGATGTTACGTACGTCGTTGTAGAAGAACAGGGGCCATGAGACGGTGCGTTGATGGTGCTTGACCTGCAGCTAGGGTCATTCTCATTCACTTTTCATGTCGCCCAAGGTTGCAAGCAGTTGAGGTTGTTTTGGGTCAAACGCCTTATGTGTTTTCTGGGGTCAGCTTCTATTTTGGCACGCTTCTTGTATTTAACCCCATTTTCCAATAAATTCACAAACGGCACGAAGAACATGTGCTCGTGAAGGAACCTTAGCATGTATTTAGCTGAGTGCAGGTTGAGGTAGGGGGCAAACAATGCCTCTCAGCAGCACTTTGTAGCGTCGAAATCTGGCCAACCTGACTCTAGAATCCAAACTAACAAAGTCTAAAGAAAGCCGTCGAAACAAGGGACCTAGTGCCCTGCTTGCTTTGTGACCAAGTTCCCAACGTGTGCCTTGCCTGCACTAGGCCTCGAGACAAGAAGCAGGAGTCGAATAAACACTGCAAAAGGACATTCACGGTTGATGATTTACTTTCCCGTTTCACCGATGTGCAAGTGAATGTGCACATTTATCTGACGGCTGCATGCTGTCGTGCAGGCTTCTGTTACTCATCAAATGTTAACAACTGTCTTTGTCGGCACTGTTTTGTTCCATCATACATTGTGCTTGTCAGACTGTCAATTCGAGACTTGGCGTAATGGAATGGAAGGTAGTGCACCGGACCTGGTCCACAGCTCAATGGGCTCGCTTGTAGATGAGTACTTCCCGTGTGCCGTCCTTGCCGAGGAGATAAACTGCAAAGGAGGCGGCTTAAACACGGCCGTCACTGCCGTAGCCGACTTAGCCGAAACGTCGACGACGGTATGGGCAGCGGTTCAAGGCTTGAATGTGTTTGGCGTTTCATGGAATACAAGTTCTTTTTAGAGTGGCGTTCAGAACTACAGCGATAAGTTTTTATCAGGCTTCGTTCGTCCAGGCTGTCACGTGGAAATGTGGACTGATCGCAACTACGAAGGGCAGTAAGCGGCTACTTTCTTAGCTAATGACAGTTTTATTTGTTTGAAGGCACTTTACCTCGGGCTTCAATAACTCGTTCGAGTTTGTGGACAACCCCGAATTTTCATCCCTGAGATGTTCATGCCCGATCAGGTAAGAACTCTCTATGAATATCACCATCTTAGTATGATTTACTTGAGTGACAAGGATGTGCTGTCCTGCGTCCCTACGATGGAGTGGGTTGCATTAGCGGAATGCGAGAGCAATGAAACACATTCAACCACTTGTGGATTCACCGCTACTAGCAAAGTGCTCTCCTACGGGCAGGACTCTGTGGATGTAAGCTTATGAACATCTATACTTTGGCGGTGAAGGCAAGGTTCAGGACCCAGTGAAGGAGACGTTATACGATATTGCGCGCCACTATTCAGCAAACCCGCTACACAAGCCAACGGACGAAAGTGAATGGTATCAGTTCGAACGGCGACTTAACAGACGCTTGAACGTAGAACAGGTTGACTTGTTGAAGGTGCTTGCTGACTGCATCATCCTTTAGCAATTGGCTCGATGCGGTCACTACGAAGTACACCTACGAGTTTTCAACGTTACCGTTGGTAAGCAAGCTGGGTGGGCGGGACGAGGTATTCGACTAAAATGCGATGGAAATATGGGCCGGTTTCAGTGCTTCCACCGCTTGTGTCAAGTGAGCGACAAATTGCCTTTTAGCTGACGCCGACGGTTATTTTTCTAACTGGATCTGGACAGCACCGTCAAAGGCTGAAAGCACTTCAGCTACTTGTAAGTGTCGGGATAGCTGCACTTCCTCGTGTATCCTCCACACAATAGTGAAATACGTTTGTAGCAGCAGAGGCAACGACGGAGGTAACAGGGCTTTCAACTCTTGCAATAACAACGGAAGCTATCACGACTTCCTCGCATCCCACCACAGGCAATGGCGACGCCGGTAGCACCGCTGAGCCAGCGACTGAGGCGGCGTCCACGAGCCGCCGTGATCTCTTCAGCGAGGCATCACCGATCGCTTCTGAAACGCGCACTGTTTCCACCTCGTCATTCGGCGCGCATACAAGCACTGATGGGTCCGACGCTGTCACGGCGACATTCCCAACGAGTTCGTCATCGAGTGGCGAGTCCAGTACAACTACTAATCTGTGGAGTACATCAGGCGGAGGAAGCAGTAACTCGTCAGATATTGACCACGACTTTGGTATGCTCGATATGAGGCAAACAAAACGAACACTTTCCAGCGGGTGCAATGGTGAACGCCGACATTACCGACGCCGTAACATCCGAACCCACCGTCTTGACGGCTGGTACCGTACATGTGGTGGGCTTGAACGCTACAGCGTCTTCAAGTTTTACGTTAGCAACATCCGACGCCTTGCTTATTGCGCTTACTCTCGTCTGTACTCTGATTGCGGTTACGGGATGTGCCGGCGTCATCGCATGGTCGTACCGACGACGCCAGAAGACAGGGCGGTACGACGTCGCATTAGTCAGGTGCGCCTAACTGAACCATTTAAGCGAAGCAAAATCATGTATTCTCGTCTTTTGTGGGTCTCTAGATGAAAAGTCCTGGCCGACCTAAGGCAACGTGACCAATTTTTTCAGGTTTTCTGCGACGTCAAGAAACGTCCACATTGCCAGACAACGCAGCGAAGAAAACGTTGACGGCATCCACAAAACTGGTAGCCTCATTGCATAATATGTCGTCAAAGTGTAATATCTGACACACTGAAGTAACAATTTGGGTTAGAGCAGGTGCCCTTTAACACTTTATTACGCTATGCATCTTGCGCTCGCGGCACTACTGCGCTTTCGGTGTCTTCTTGCACACGTAAGCAAACTGCACCGTATCACACGGAATGCTCTGCCATTGTCCAGCACCGATGGTCGTGAGCACCGTGCACTGGCCATTCGTGTTCGGTTTTTCGCTCTCCCAGTTGGTATATGCGATCTTTGTTCCGTCACTCCATTCATACTTGCCGGAGTGGGTCCTCAATCCGATGCTGACGATCGGCTCGAAGCTCTGACGGGCTAGGCCTGATATGAACGCGTTCTCAGCAGCGCTATGGACGGATGCGAGATCGGAACCTTCCTCGATGCATCGTACTCGTTGCTCCGTCCAGTTTAAGCCGTGCGGAGAGCTTTGCACCTAAATCGACAGTGCTGCGACTAGTTTAGCAAGCCTATGCAAACATGTAGAGCTTGAATTTCATGAATACTATTTACCGTATTTTCTCTAATAAACACCCCCCCCCCCTCTATTAGACCCCCCCCCCACCTAATAGACCCCCCCCCTCCCCAAAAATTCACAGGTGGGCTGGGGCAACGGTTACTTCCAAACTAAGGCTATATTTGAATAGATAACGACGAACNCGGCTCGCCTGGTCGTATGTCGGGTAGGCGTCCTCGTAGGCGATGTGCGAGAGCGACGTGCGCTTAAGCGGGGTCGAACGAGGTGTCGAAGAAGGGACGGAGGATGGTGGCGGAGGTGGTGGCCGTGTTGACGGCTCCTCGGATGCTGGTGGAGGAGGCGAAGAAGGCTCCGCTATTTGTCTGAAACAAAACGACTGGACTTGGGCTTCGACCACAACTAGATTTCGAACAAAAAAAGCGATTACGTCTTACGGTCGGTTTACTATTTAGTGTCCTTACTCAGTAGCGACGGGCCCTCGTTCTTGCGCCATTTCTGCCTTCATCGCATCGACCTCCTCCTTTTTGAGTCCCATATCGCTGGTCTTCATGACTTTTGCTGGCGGTAGTGGAACGCGGTCGTTGTTTACCGAGTTCGGATGCGAATCGGACTGGAAGCTGGTAGCCGGTAATGGGGCTAGATTGGAAGCTGGTCGAATACGGATCCCATGCGCGAGAGCCTTTGGATCTGCGTGGGCGCCGAAGGGCTAAAATTTAAGAATCATATATTTAGTTATGATTTCAGCAAATCCACACTTTCTATGACGCGGTGCCTACCTTTAGCGACGAACTTTTCCTTCCCAGCTCAGTTGGGCACGGGCAGAATTTGGCATTCGCACCGGACTCGCCCTTTGGACCCTTCTCGCCTCGCTGTCCTGGCTTGCCCTCCAGTCCATCCAGTCCTCGCGTACCCGGCTTGCCATCCAATCCCGGCGGGCCGTAGACGTAGTTGCGTTTTCCTCGCGGCCCTTGTGGTCCCGTTGGCCCGATCGGGCCTTTGACGCCTTTGATGCCAGGTGCTCCTGTGCCGCCGGGAGCAGGGCTTCCCGGGACGCCTCGTTTTCCCACTTTGCCAGGAGTTCCCTGCTTTCCGGGTAGACCTTCAGGGCCTTGCTCGCCTAAAGTCAGGGCGTAGAGGAAGGAGACTTAAGCAGCTGGAGCTTACCATCTACTCCATCCGGCGCAGGGATTCCAGGATTTCCCTTGTCGCCCTTTAAGCCAGTCTCGCCCGGCGATCCTGGAGCACCTATGGGCCCGCGCGGTCCTGGCGGGCACTCGACGCACTTCTTCGCCTCCTCCAACAGTAGGGTCTGCGCGTCGAGTCCAGGCGTTCCATCCCATCCCGAATCTCCTTCTTCGCCGTCCTCTCCAGGGTCTCCTACTGGCCCAGGTGGGCCGACGCTCAGTGGTGGACAGTGGTCGGCTTGGCGGGGAACGCGAATGCTGCCACCCATGTGGCGTAGGCGAACCACTTGGTCATCGAACTGGCGGGCATTGTGCTGAAGCAGGGGTATGGCACTTTACGGCACTCGGAATGTAGTTACGAGTAAGGACGGAACTTTTATCTTGGTATACCCTTGGTGATACGCACAGCTGCTCTTCCGATAGCAAAGGGCAAAGGAACGGCAAGCACTATTCCCATGAAACTGTAGGCTTTGCAAACCCAGTAGGACGCAACCTACTGGCAACCGCATGCCTCGTTCCAGACCAGTTCCTACTTCCCGTTTTCTGTTTGTACAACGCTAGCCACTACCTGTTAATGCTTCAGATAGTAAGAGTCTGGAACGTGAGAGAATCCACTGAATTTACCTGTTAAAGGAGATACGTTTCTGAGTAAATCATATTTGTTGCAAGCGTAGGAAGGGCATTTTCAGTTAGTCCAGCATTTAATGGGGGTATGTCACCTCCTAATCTCCTATACCGAAATCCTGGCGCAATACATTCGGAAACTGGACCATACTTACGTGAAAACGTCTAATGCGTGCCTGGAATGTGTGTTTGATATTCTCCGAGTACTGGAATATTAGTGGCAACAAAATGATTTGTGCGAGAATCGAAGCAGATGCGAAGAATATCGTCACGCCACCGACCACCTTGAACAACATGCTGACGGACTGGTGAGTGCTTCCTACTGTGATCCTGACGAGCACCGCAAGGATGTGCGGATTGCGGAAGCACTGACCCACAAAATGTGATCGGGGAAAACAAAAGAATGCGATGACCTAATTAGTCGTTGCACAGAGGTGCGCAAGGTCACGGAAATGTGCTAACTACAGGAACATTCTAAGCAGTCTTTCCCATAGTATCATGTGTAGCTACACAACAGAAACAGTTGCACAAAGACGGAGCCTTGGTACGGAGGTTCGATAATAGCATTAGGTTAAAATGCTTTGCACAAAACCCAGCATTCAGTTTACCGCATTCAACCCACGTTTACGGTCAGGATTCAACAAGGAGTGCCACATGCCATGCCTTGGATATGCGTGCTTGCAGTCACACGTTCCAGGCGGTACCGTATGCAGAAGCATGTAGTTTACAGGAATGGCGGAATTCGTATCATGCAAAGTACAATGTATCCGGTACAATTAGGAAACTGCATGCGGCGTGCCATGCTGTGAGCATGCATGCGCGCATTCATGCATACTAAGCGGAACCGCATGCTGGAGCGCGCATGCTTGCTGTTATGCGTACTGAGCGGTATCGCATGCAAAAGTGCGCATGACGGAGTCCAAAGGTTGTTGGTTCTATCCATATTGTGGGGACTGGATCTATGCATTACGGTAAGCTAGCAGGCTATAGTATGTCCCTCACAAATGCTTGTGAAATCCGGCTAGCGCCGCTGCGTGCGCGTTACTGCTAGTGGCTAGTGGTATAATAACTTGCAGCGCCACTTTGCTGGGCCAACTATGCACGCGAAATAACATGCGTTTATTGCTTCACCCGGTGATCGAACATGACTGCGTTTAACGGTTCAAGTTGAAGGCTTTCCTCAACAAACTGGTGCTGATCCCGCTCGCGGGTTTCTTCTGGTTCCAGCCGCCTTGCGGCTTCTCCCACTTCTTCTTGCACACCGCATGCGACAGATCCGCGACGCAATCGGTGCGGACCCACTGGTTCTTCTTGCCCTTCCTCGCCTTCTCGAGTAAGGCACATCCCTTGTTCTTCGAGGGCTCGCTCTTCGCCCAGCGAGTGAAGTCAAGCTCCGTGGAGTCGCTCCATTCCCACGCGGCCTTCTTCGGCGCGTGCTTTGCGAGGCCGGGTTGGGATTTTTGCGCCGCGTCCCACCAGTCGTCGCCCTTGTTGAAGAGGCCGATCGCGATCTTGGCGTCTTTCAGCGTGACGAGGTCTAAACGCTCTCATAGACAAAGAACTGGAGGCTGTAAATAGCATGTCGAAGCTGTAGCGCATACCTAGACGACATATACAACTAGAAGAAAAAAAGAGACGGAATCGTTGGTACTTTTCTTTTTGGGTACTATCCGACATCAAAACCCTGTCTATCCCGAGCGAGGAATGGGTCTCGGACAAAGCCAGCGATTGATTCAGTTTATACGAGCGCTTACCTGCGATGAACTCGTTCTCCCTTTCTGAATGTACCGACGCAAGCTCGGCTCCGATGCTCTCGCAGTAGATTCGGTTCGCGTACCAGCCGAATTCGACGTCCACCCACTGAAGTTTAGTACGTCACACTGCATTCATGAGCCTCGCTTACCAGGTAACAGCTATCGGACTCCTCGAGGTACTTCCAGCCGTACTCGCACTGCTTGAACGCGGGTGGCTTTCGGGTCGTCGGCGGGTGGGGCTTTGTGTGAGGCCGGGTATGCGGCTTCTCGCTGGTTGCCGGATGGCGAGTGCGTGGCCTCCTGGTCGTGGCCGGCGGGCCAGAATGCGGCTTTTCAGTGGACGCAGGCGGCTTACTATGCGGGCGTCCGGTGGACGATTGGTGAACGTGGCTAAATGGTAAATTGTGCGATGCTTTCATAGATCCTTCGAAATCGCCCGATTTTCGAATTCTAACAGTCAACCATCCACAGAAATCTTTGTATACGCGTAAATCCTTCGTGCGGCTATTGGTTATTTTCTGCGGAAAACGCATAAAATTATCATCGGTACAGGCAAATGCTTCGACGTTAACAGCAGCGGGGCAGCTACCGACCTATTTTCTGCAGAAAATGTACAACAATTTGTATTTCCTTCTGTGCACAATATCAGATTTTCAGCTGGGCGTCGTGACGACGCACGTTTGAGGTACGCTTATTTCCCAACGTACTTCGGCGTCGGTTTTAGCGTTGTGAACACGGTCTTTCCGTCAGGTGAAGTGCCAACGGTCGTCGGCTTGAACGGGCCGCGAGTGATGTTGCCGCTGCCAGCGGGCAGCGCGCACACATACTGAAGGTTCTCGTAGCAGTTGGTGTTCTCCCAGTAGCCCTGGGTGAGACGAATGGCGAGACAGCCGGCCTCAGGATCGGACACTGGGTGACCTGTATACACGACTATGATCGATACTTCCCGAAGAGGGTCCTACCTTTCTGCCAGTAGGTGAAGTTCCACGGCTTTCCGTCGGTCCACTCCCATTGCCCGGGGACCTCGAGGTCGTTGCCGCCGATCCAGAAGCGATCGATGCCGAGAATGCTGAAGGCTTCAACGCCGGCTTCTGAATAGAATGATACGGTTGGGTTCGGACACTCCTTACGATTTCGACAAGTAGTCAGGCACTATTGTCCCGGAATCTTTCCCATACTTCGGCTGCTTTCACTGAGCCTCTTAACTGTGGTCGGACTCGACGATTAACACTGTAGCCTAGCTCGCAACATTGATAGCAGGGGCTAATAGTCGGAAAAAGTGTAGTCAAGGCAGGGGCACATGCTGGTCCCTCATGTGCTCTGAGGCTAGATATTTTTAAGCCCATGTTTCCCCGGGAGAACTAGGTAATTTAAACGTTTGGCAACGCGAGGACTCAGCGTTGCTTCACTTACGCGCAATGAAGTCATTGGCGAACAAGTCCGCAACGGACGCCAATCGCCCGCCCGCGGTTCTGCAGTGCAGTTCAGCTACGACCCATTGCGCTGGGTACGTTTCGTAGAGATAGCACGGCGACAGATGGTAGTAGGGGAATCCTGGGATCGATCCGTTCGGGCACTGTGCGTACTGGTCGTGGAATGCACTGGCTGTTGTGAGGCCCACCAATAGGGTGAGAAGGAGGGTCCGCATTTCTTTATTTGTCGATACCCTAAAGCTGGCAAATGGCTGCAAGAATGGCACAATAAACGTTGGTTAAAATAAGAGGCTCCAAGGAATCGCATAGTCAGAAGGCCGGGCAGGTTCATTGAAATCGTGAGAACTAGTGGTGCAATGATTCCGGAACCGCGATCTGCTATAAGTCATGCTGAGGATCATGACTGTCCCATAGGCCAGAACGCATGACGTAGGAACCCATCATACGAGGTGTAGACCGTTGGGTCTAGAACGGCCTGTCGCGTTCAGTGTTCCTTCGATAACGGTACGGTGTTAACAGAACTGGATGGGACGGTATGCCCGGATAGCGGCCAAGGTAGGTGGATGAAGCTGGTGGCATCGTACGTATCGTGCATCGTACGACTGCGTCACACATTGTGAAGGCTATCCTCAGTCAACGGTCTTTTGCTCTTCTGAAAGAATGTCGAGGAAAGCGGCCATCATAGTGCCCGTAACGCATCCAGAAACTCGCTAAATGGCACAGGAGAATGCTGGACAGACGAAGGAACTACGGAAAAGTCAAATAGTTCTAACTGCTTCAAATCCTGACGGACGTCGATCGACACTGGAACGATCAAGTAACCCGTGCAAAACAGTCGACGATCGAAACTAGCGTCAGCGACTACGAAGGTGAACGTGGAATGGATTTACGCAATAATGTCTTCCACATTCATGCCCTTAACCTCAGATAAATGGCCATACGGAGATGCCAAACCTTTTTCTCCAACAGTCGGTTTTCTCGAATGAGCAAAGGTGACGTTAAATAAGCGTTTGTGTGTTTTACGGCGTCCGCGACGAACCGGACCAGCGTGCGGTTAATGGCGATAATACGGCTCACTGATAAGCATTTTAGTGCGCTCTTCCGGCGCTTGACACTCGCCGACCTTCGTCATTGCAGCACCGCAAGAATGCACATTGTTTGCGCTTTGTTTGTGGAGCGATGCCGTAGCGCTGCGAAACGGTATCGAACGGATGACGTGCGTTGGACGGACGTCGGGGTGCGTTAGACGGACGTCGGGGGACTTTATGAGTTTTGACTAGCACTTCGAGGTCATAAAATGGTCCTCATGGCTGGGTGATGTCAGTAGAAATGCGAGGATAGGTACATGCTCCGTAGGCCAACATAAAGCCAAATTAACGACAAGGAAGCCAGTTGACGGCAGCCAGTGATGGAACTAGGAAACAAATACACATTTGGCTCAGAGGCTATTACATGCTCAGATCTCCGTCAATCTACTCAGTGCATATTCGAGCACCTTGTTCGATCCTTTGTTTAAGCTACTTCTAGTTTTTTTTCGGTGCTACTACATCTCATACTAGCCGACAAGTAGGTCAATGACGACTCGTTTGTGGCGTAACCTTTACTAAATGCGTGTAATCACTGGAACATCGTTAAACATACATGAACGGCGTTCGAAAGTGTATGGGACACACAATGCATTAAAGGGATAAAAGCCACATGAAGAAAGAAGCCGGAAACGTACACCTACGTGCATACACTCATGTTTAGAATAAAATGGTGAAGACGATGTTGAAGTTGAAAAGAAGAAGTTGAAGGCAACGGAGAATCGCTAACTTGAAGAGGCTGCGAAGCTTTAGAAGAATGTGGGCAACTTTAGGACAAATGCGAAGCGAAGAAGAACGACGAACGAAGAGGAATGAGTGAGGTACGAAGGAGTGACTTGGCGGTGGCGCTCGACACAACCGCTCACTTGGAAGACTTCTTGATGACCGTCCGACGGGCCGTCGCAGATGCGGAGGCACCTAAACGGAAAGTGTGCTAAGGTGTATTTTCCGCCAGGCCACACAAAATTTCACTAAATTAACCGACTCGGGCACTCCGGAAGAGTAGTTTGTATCTGGGAATCGCTCAGAATCTCAAAATGACAAAAGTCTTAGGCCAGGCCTACAAGACCTTTAAAGGCCATCAAGCGGCGAAGAAGCTTACCCTCGCCGACGAGGCCCTCCTTCTGCTGCTTGGTGAAGTAGAGCTGCACCCACGGGACGCTAAATTCTCCGGGTCTCAGCAGCTTTTATATCATCAAATACTTACGTAAGCTGCTCCTTCGTGACCTTGGTGTGCACGGAGACCTTCGGATCGTTGCCGGCGGTAGGCGGCTTCGCTATCTCCACCTCCTGACCGATGGCCTCGGGGTCCAGCGGCGAGTACATGATCTAAAGCGGACGCTGCTGCTGTTACGGTGTGTGACGCGAGAAACATACCTGACCGCCCGCGGGGAGCTTCGACAGCGGCACAACAGCTGTTTTCGGCACCGTTTTCTGCTTCTGGTCCTCGACGTAGAACACCTTCAGACGGTCGAAGGAGTCCGTTCTGAAAACATTGGTTAGCGTATTTACGTCGTGTGCATTCCGCAGGCTACACCTAGCGTTTAATTGGAGACCTCAAGTTCTAGTATAAACGTTATAGCGTACCCCTTGATCTCGGCCGGGTAGAAGCCATCCAGCCACTGCGCGAACACCTTGGTGCCGACGGGGAAGTCCGACGGCTCCTCCTCCTTCTTCACGACGGACGTGCTTTTCACCGGGGACTTCGGAGGGGCGGCGGGCTTCGGGGCGGCCTTCGCCGGCTGCTTCTTCGGTGAGGATTTTGGCGAAGCTGCGGTCTTCTTTGGCACGTCGGAGATCTCGGACTCGGACTTCTCGGTGGGCTCGCCCTTCATCGTGGTCTTAGCTCCCTGAAAGTAGAGCATTCGATTTGATATTTCGGGGAATCGTAGGTAACTCCTGACTATTATGGACATTTTGTTGTTTACTTCTTAGCATACATTTTGAGCTAGCACTTTTTAGGCTAGTCGAATGTTTCAAAGATTCTAAATGAAAAAAGCTTCAAGTCGTAAGAAACTCGCCTTCTTCTTGGCGACAGCGCCCTTTCCGCGCGTGGCAGCCCCGCTGGTGGACGGCTGCGGCACGTCCTCCTCACCGGACTCCGCACCACTGCCGCCAGGCGAGAAGTTCACAGAAACCTCCACCTGCTGCTTAAAGTCATTCGCAATCGCCATTATCTCGTCGTTGATCTCCCCCACCTTCTTCTGGGCGGCGGCCTTGTCGGCCAGAAGCTGCGTCTCCTCAGCCTCCAGCTTCGTGATCTCCTTCTTGTGGTTGGCTATCGCGGCTCTAACCTCCTAAAAGTTCCGTTTACTCTACACGTAGTGATTCCTCGATGGTGTACCTTTAGACGGCTATCGACCGTCTTCATCTTCTTCGCCTGCTCCTGTCGGTCCGCCTCGAGAGAGTGTGCCCGCTTCTTGGCGTCCTGCTTGCCGGTGGTCTTGGCGGCAGCGCGTCCGGCACGAGGAGACGGCATGTTTTGTACGATGATCTAAAGCATTCAACGTTAGTCCGCCTTCCACCAGGTACGGATGAGTATGCTGGAAATACGCGGAGCGCACAAGTCACGAAGCAGCAGAGGACACATACACACACAATGCCGAAGATATGGGTGCAAGCTTAGACTTCCGTGTGTTGTAGGACAAGATTCATCAGACATCAGAAATTAGAGTCATACAGCGTTCCCGACGCCTCTAGGCGCAGCTAGTCACATTGTAAGCGGATTAAACGTTCAGAACATAACACTCTCGGGCAGTAAAAATTCGCTACCGAAATAGCAAAAGCTCATAACGATTGACGCTTTCTAGCGACATTATGGTTTCACACTAGAGTTGTCTCGTATTTTTGCACCAAGGGAAAAATGTATGTCAGGACCTGAAACTTTATGATGCTCGCTTTATGCCGTTAACGCTCTGAGATTAGTACATTCTACGGGCATACACATAAAAATGCGAATTACATTCGTATCACGCGGTTCTGGCAGCACATATAACATAATGTTTGAACTTATTTTTGCCTTCAAAGTCAGTGTGTAGAAATTAATTAAGGTTGAAAGTAAAATACTCCACTTTGCAACATCGGCTAGCACATTAGCATCCGAAAAACGGCGTCGTCCGCTAGCTCGCTTGAGGCGTCATCGCAGCGCGGAGGGAAGCCGTCAGCGGGGGACCCGACGCGAAACGATACGCGCGCTTTCTGAGAAAAACACAAGCGGCCGTCCGCGAGTCACATTCAAACGGAGCGGCGCGTACGCGGACGGCGTCGGTTCGGCGAGAGGGCTCCGCTACGCTGCTGAGAGCGGGGTGAGGCAGCAAGCGAAAAGGACTTTTGTCGGCCGGGGTAGAGCGGGCCAGCGGGCCCTTCTCCACGGCGCTTGTTTGCTCCAAAAGCAAGCGGGCGGCGGGACACGCACGCATGGGGCCTTTAGCGCCCCATTGGAATGTGCGTCCATTTGGCGTTCGAAGTCGGCCAAACATCCGATGAGTCGGCCATCGAAAAGAAGCATATGCAAATTGACGAGCGCCAACGACATTGACGGGATGGCACATTGCCAGCACAAAGAAAAGAACCAAGCGGTGAGAAGGAGACCCGTCCTGAAGGGAACTCCAGAGATGTGGATGACGCATAATGACATTCAGAGAGACGCACAAATTGCGCTCTCCATTACCACTCATATGGAAACGTGCAGGGAAAATACTAAGCGATGGGAATCGAGTAGAGCTTTCGCAGGACTAGGCAGTGAAAACATTTAAAAGTTTCGCTGCTGTCGCACATAAAGGACACGCTGGGCTTGTGCAAATTAGCATCCCCTCGCCAACCTTCGCCAACGGACCGCAAAGAAAACGGCACCAGGACGTTATGCGTTCAGACAATGAACGAGTGCTAAGTCAGGAACACAAGACAACGAAACTGAGAATCCTTTTTAAACCAGACACAGCGATTACACATGATTAGCATTTTGGAACGTAAACAATGGGACATGGTGGCGGATCAACAAAACGGAAAACAGAGAAACCATACGACTCTCTCCATTGTGTTTATGCAGAAATCAAATTACAAACATGATCATAGAAGAGATTTAGTGCGTACCCGCATAAACACCGCTTCAAAAGTGCGAACCCGTGAAAAGCTAAGTTACCGGAGCAGCACAGAACAATTTGCTGGTCAATGACGGTATTTGTTTCGGACGTCGACATGTTTGTTGACTTGGGTCTACGGGGGTTGAAATCGTTGAGCCTTAGCGGTGCAAAAAACCCAAAAAATATCAGAAACAGTTACTTAAAAGTGTTCTTCGGAAACAATAGCGCCTTTGCAAGGGGATCCTTTGGACCAAGACTACCTCCTTAAACCACCGTGAACTCGCGGGATGTGGCTTCAGGATCGTTGGACTCTTACAGACTTTCGCAACCGGAACTCACACTTTTGGAAAGCGCGGCATCGCGAACTAAGATCTTCGCTGAATGTGTCACCACGAAGTCTTTCGTTATCGGATGCTCATTGTAGTTGACTGTCTGGGTACTTCCTCAACAGCTTTATTTGAAAGCTGATCAACAATTGCTGTCTCGCATGACAATTTGCAAGAATGCTCTATTCCTCCTGGGTGCCTCACATCTCTCCTCACTCCTAGGGCGAAGATTGGCATTTAAGACTTCCAGCAAACTACTGCCATTCAGTCGGCGTTACTATAACGCGGATCATCTACATGGTCGAGATCAAAATTCCGACCTTCGGTGCAGGAACACTCATCCACGGTGATCAATCTCGTTTTTGTCCGTATGCAGCTTCCAAAGCGGCGTCCGCACAATGACCCGAAGGTCGACGATCGATGCGGCCGCATAAAGCGTAGGAAGCAGCTGGCGTCGAGAGGCATATCACCGTCAACAAGCAATCTCCCGCTAATCACCGCCGGTCTTTGGTTGTGTTCACGGGCAATCCCAGCAGACCGCTGAAGAGGTCAACGTGTCGACGGCATGCGCGCCAGGATATTGACAACGATAGCGCTAGTGCTGGTTCTTCCGCAAGTGGCGCACTGTGATCAGAAATATCAGGTAAGTTCGAGGCTACCCTGATGGAGTCGAACTCAAAAGGGGCAGCATCACGTGACCAGAGAAAACGAAGGCAAAAACTAAACAATATTTGATGCTAGGATGTAACCTTTCTTGGTGCAGGAACCGTGACATACTTCCTGTTCAACCGTTCTCGAAATTTATTTCGATCGCTTTGTGTCACGTTGCGAGACATTGCCGTTCAACCCTCAGTCATAGGCCAAGAAAAGACCAAGTGCTGTCATGACTTGATCTACAGTCAGCCGCAACTAAATATGTTTTACACAGTCCTGTCCAAAGCGTCTGGCTGTTAGTCGCAGAAAATCAGCGGATTTTCTAAGTGACGATGGCATCGTCTATTCGAGGACCACATACACCCCTAGGTAAAAGGGCCATGCTGACACAGAGACCCGTATACCTAAAGGTCGGCCGACTGTCGGTAGTTAACATGGTCTCCTTCATATTCAGACAATGTTAGACCCTTAGAACAAGGGACGAAATAAGAACGTGAGAAATCCCTTTTAGCCAACTTGGGAGTCCCTGGATGCGCGGCCGCTACCGCGCTGGTATGATGAGGCAAAATTTGGGATCTTCTCCCACTGGGGCGTCTATTCGGTACCCGCGCATCGCTCCGAGTGGATCTGGTGGTACTGGAGAGGCGAGCACGATCCCGAGGTTAGCCGCTTCATGGCGCAGCACTACCCCAACGGGACGACGTACCAGGATCTCGCGAAAGAGGTAGGTCCAGTATGTCTAGTATTAAGCCGCCAGTTACATTTTATGTGTGTCTTCTAGTTTTATGTTTAACTTGTCAGCTGCTATCCCGTAGCCTGCCCTTAACTATGAGGGGCAAATCCTCTACTTCGAATGCGATTCTCACTGAAGGTTGTGACGAAAGACTCCACCTATCTGTCCGACGCTCATTCTTGATTTTCTCAACACCTGCCTCTCTCTGCAAATGTCTACGAGTCCGACCTTCAAAAGAGAGTCAAAAGGTCTCTCCATCACATTTCCTCCACATTCGTCTAACTTCTTCTTTGTATGAAATAATACCATTCACCAAAGGTGCTAGCAAATGCCTTCCGAACGCACTAGTCACAAGCGTTAACGACATTTATATCCTGTAATATCCGATGCACAAACACTCGTTGGTGTGCGGTGACAAAAGTAGCCTTCGGCGTGCCCCTAGCTCGGCCACTGGCTCGCCCGGCTCACTTGATCAAAAGCAGTGTTCTCCCGGCGTAAGGCCATTTGCTCTTCGTCTTACCTTCAAGGCATGCCGGCCGTGCCAGCAGTTTATTCTATCCTTGTCTTAGCATGTGTTCCCACTCTTTTAGCTGGCAAGTACAAGGTAAGAGAGTAATGAGTAAGTGACACGCTAACAATTCCAATCCTTTATCCCACTTGGCCGTCGCTAGAATCGCGGCCGCTGCCAACATGGTACGACCAGTCGAAGCTCGGCATATTCTGCCACTGGGGCGTATACTCGGTCCCGGCTTTTTGCTCCAACGGCTCGGACGCCGCTTTCTTTTGGCTGCAGTTGAAGGCCGGCAAGCCGGACGTCATGCGGTTCATGGAGGCAAACTATTCGAACCGGACGACCTACGGGGATTTCGCGGCAGAGGTACCTTGGCGAGCAGATCCGACGGAATCCTCTAGTTAGCTACTTCCATTAAACCGTTCATTCAAACTCTTACCCGTGTAATAAGTGATGCCTGTCGCCAGTATGTTGAACTTTCAGACAGGAAACTAACCTACCACACTCCTATCGTTGGCGTGTTTTCGCCAATTGTTTGCTCTATACACTGTTCCCTCTGACATTGTTTTTCTTTGCAATCGTCTTCAAACTCCACCACTCTCTTAAAACTTTTGCCATCGAAAAGTGATCGTGATCATTTCAGTTCACCGCAGAAGACTTCGATCCGAATGTGTTCGCCGACATCATCAAAGCATCCGGAGCGAAGTAGGACGCTTTCTACCTGTAAATATGCGCCTGTAAATCGTTAAGGTACTTCGTCCTCACGAGCAAGCATCACGAGGGCTTCACGATGTGGCCGAGCGCGACGTCGTGGAACTGGAACTCCGTCGACGTGGGACCCCACCGGGACATCGTGGGGGACTTGAGCAAGAGCATCCGCGACAAAAACCTTCACTTCGGCCTCTACTTCTCGCAGTACGACTGGTTCCATCCCCTCTATATATCGGACAGGCACAGCAACGGAACGGATTTTGTGAAGGTATCACCAGAGAATAAGTTTCAATATTCCTGCATTGCCCTAGGATGCTTTAAAGCCCATATTGGTTCGCTTACCGGCGCTTCTTTTCAGCAAGTCTCGTACCCACAAATGCTGGAGATCGTTAACGCGTACCATCCGGAAGTGGTCTGGAGCGACGGAGACTGGGAGCAGAGCGAGGTCTACTGGCAGTCGAAGGAGTTCCTCGCGTGGCTCTACAACGACAGGTACACGAGCTGGACGCTTAGACCTAACATAATTTATTTAGTCCCGTCAAGGACGTTGTCGCCGTGAACGATCGATGGGGGCTAAACGTGATGGGCCATCACGGCGGCTTTCTGACTGTCGGCGACAAATACGATCCGGGTAAAAACATCGGCGTAGACCTGATAATACATATTCATCTAGGACACCTGTTGAGTAGGAAGTGGGAGAGCTGCACCACTCTGGACAAGAAGTCATGGGGATATCGTCGCGATATTAGGGTAGGCTAAGCTTCTCTCTCTCCAGGCGGTCGTAGACCTTGGAACTCTACATCAGCTTACATAAACCTTCCGCGCAAAGGGATTTGTTGAGGCTTCTCATGACTTCCTTGCCTTCAGCGGCTAAAACCTTCTTTCAGTCCGAAGATGTGCTCACCCTTAGCGAGCTGGTCACCTGGATCGCTCGAACCATCAGCTGCGGAGGCAACGCCTTGCTGAACGTTGGACCGGACAAGTACGGCCGCATCGTGCCCATCTTCGAGGACCGTCTACGTCAGCTTGGGCAGTTCGTGGCGCTCCACGAGGAGGCGATCTTCGACACGAAACCGTGGATCTATCAGAACGATGGTAACTACACTTGGTACGCAACGGCAAACGCGTGCGACTTCTGGAGCGTACAATGGTGTGGGCTTAGGTATACCAGCCGAGTGCGCAAGGACCATCATCTGGACCCGGAAAGACGCTATAACCCACAGGATACCTGGAACACAATCGTATACGCCTTCGTGCTACGGCTGCCGGAGACACCGCAGCTCTACCTGCCGTCCGTGAAGCCCAGTGCTAAGGTGCAGAAAACTTGCTTGGCTGTCGGAAGCTAGAACATGTCAGTTCAGGTGGCTGTAACCTTGCTTGGCGCCAACATCGCCCTTCCAGTGAAAGGGTCGACGCAAGGCATCACTGTGGACTTCACTGGCGTGCCATGGCCGAAAGTGCCGTTCCGTGAGGCGATCGTATTGAAGATCGAATTCGCGGGATACGAAGAGGTAATTGCTACATCCCTGGGCCGATTGTCCATAATTAAGGCCAACGGAATTGGTTGTCCGTTTAGCGAAATCCGCTGAACGATTTCACAGAGCTCGAGGGCTTCGATGGAATAACGATGTCAAAACCGACCGTGCCTTGGAAGTAACTATATCCGTGTGTGCTGTCAAATGTCGATATTTCATCTTGGTAGTAAATAAATAGATTCACTCGTTGATTCCTTTTACCAATAGATTATTTACCGCTAGATTCTTCTAAGGTAGGTACTTCTTCGTTTTCGACTCTTAACGTGTCTACTAGCAGGGATGCCGCGCTACGCGCGGCAGACTGGCTGGGACACAGGTCTTTTCTTGGTCCTTGGATTACGCATGCACGCCTCGATGCATAATCCAAGGGAGGCACACCTCACAACTGTGGGGTTACGTGGAATCGTGCCCTGAAAGGATTGTACGGCTTAGGGTCTGGCTTGACTAAAATGTGTACCTAGGTACCCATGTTTGAGCATGCGTTTCCTTGGGTTCTCTCGACTGCTTCGCTGGTCCGCTTTACTCGCATGGATCGGCGCCGGTGCGGCCTCAAAGTGCGTCTGTTTGGACCAGAAAGCTTCCACCGCGAGCGTCCAAAATGCGACATTAGCTAAATATTCTTGAGTCTACACTTCTTCTTCACCTTGACCGACGCCCCAGCCTTATGCCAGTTCAGCATGAGCCCAACTCAAACTGTCCTATCTCAGTCTCCGCGTGAGGTCATTGTCATCGACCAGAAGCTCGAAAAGGGACGTCTTTAAACGCGCCTTGATGCATTCAACAAGGAGCTGGGAGCAAAGGGCAGATTAAGTGTAAAAGTTGATCGGAGTCCAGCATTCCTGGTCGGCCAGGAACGATAAGGTTTTTAAATGCTAGTCCTTCTTTGCCCTTCTGTTAACATGAAGCAAGCCGGAAGTTGTAGTAGTTGCCACTCGCAGAGCACAGAACAGAGTAGGTTGGAATCATCTTGGCCCCCTGAAAGTTGCGTTCGAAGAGCACAATGTCATTTATGCATATGAAGAAAGGACCATGCTGACTACCCTGAAATAGGTAAGGGCCTACGCATGGAACAAGGACGAGCTCAATGAAGACTAGCAAGCGGTAAGGTGGAGGAATTGAGAACGCTAATCGTCGCGAAGGACGCAGAAATCGAAACGCTGAGCGAGCAGAACGGTGCGACGGATGCGGAACAGAAGATTGCACCATATGCTTCACAGATGCCGACGGTATACAGATAAAACTTCTGTAGTACCATGTGTTTCACTAGCATTTGTGTTCCGCGTCGAGTCAACCGCCGGGCGTCCTTGGGTTTGGCCGCACTTGACCTCCCGACGGGCGCTTTCTCGCCTTCGCACGAGCGCGACGGCAGTCGGCTCGGGCGACGGCCTGGGTTTCGGCTCGTTCCCCTTGGGTCTCCCGCAACCTCCTCCGGAGTTGACTCGGCGCCGCTGGATTCCATGTGCTTCCGCTAAATAAAAGGTATGTAATGGTAATAGGACTGCAGCCTACTTACCTGAGCATGAGCTAGAGATAGGACGTCGTACTTGAGCTTGAGCATAGCCTAGGCACACGTCATTTCA
>JNEY01001177.1:14059-27136 GCA_020875895.1 Aphelenchus avenae
GGGGGGGGGGGGCCTTGACACCCATAATCTCACGCTCTCCAGTTTCAACGAACACACTGAAACAAAAGTTTCAGGGCACGTCTTCCCGCACACGTCAACTGACTTCCATAACGACAGCAGTTCCGACTTGGACGAGTCTTTCGACCGAAGCCGCAGTGTTCTCGGCTCCCCTCAGTCTGCGGCAGCGCTGTTGCAGATCCTGGCAGGTGAGGCCAGGAACTCGTGCAGCAGGAAGATGAAATGGCTAAGGCTACTGGGTAGAACCCTAAGCCTAAGCCGGACCGAACGCCCGTAAGAACACACGAAACAATAAGAGAGTTTATTTACCCGAGAAACCACAAGTAATACCGAAAAGGAAAGCAAGGCACGTGAAGAGATGGAGAGCTGGAGGCCGGTGGGTTAGACCGGCGAAGCTGTTCGGGCACTACCTCGGTAGTGCTGGCTGTCTCCGGTGGCTAGGTAGGCCTCCGGGTTGGCTGGGTCCCCGTTTGGTGGGGAAAGCTGCGTATCGATTGTGGTGATCTGAGGGCCCCTTTATATAGAGGGAGCTCTGGGCGGTGGTCGGCCCAAGTTGCACGTAGATGGCGTGCCCTTGGAATGTGCCTGCACGCCCGAGTTGGGCGAATTTGGCTTGCAGGACTTGTTTGGGTAACGCCCAGGTCCGGCTGGACTTAGGCGTTTCCCTTCTCCTTTGGCCAGAGGAAGGTCATTTCCTCTGACCAGAAAGGGATAACATGGGCCGCGCCCTTTTCCGTTAGGCGCGGCTTGTTTGTCCCGGAAGGGAACCTGACCAACTACACTGTAGTTGATGGTATTTGTTACGTCCGCATTAAGCGTATCCTTACTGCTTGCAGAAGATCTGCAACAAGCGCCAAAGCGCAGTGGACGCAGCGAACGGTCGCTGCGCAAGCTCGCTCTGAGGCGCACCGTGACCCGCGAAGTCAAGCGAGTGAGTGAATCATTCATCAGCGCTTTAAAAAATCGACGTTTAGGCCGAACACACTAGGAAGCGATCGTCGGAGTTGTCCGAGACCGCCGTCGGAGGCTTGGACGAGAAAGAAGTCGTCAGCGAGAGCGACGACGACGTTGAGCTGCTCACTGATGATGATTCGGAGAAGGAGAACGCAGCGATCAGCGACGACCGGCAGGTGAGCACTGCTTTCAAGTTTGCTTAGCCCCCGCTTGAACCGACTAACGTCTTAAAGCAGGCAGGGCTAGGGTCTCGGCATCTCGGTCAGAGACCGAGACTTATTCAGCATAGATTCGAGGAAATACTTCGACTTAACAAATCTGAAACGAATTTGGGATCGAGAATCCGATTGCCAGGGCGTAGGAGCGTAGTCCCCTTCATACCCTGCACACACTTCCGCTTACAGGAGTTCCCGCCACACGTCAGCATGCTTGGCCTGCAAGTGAGCCAGAGACAAAAAAAAGACCCAAGTCTCGGTCGCAGTCTCGGACCCAGGCCGAGATTCCAGCGAGGTCTGGACTCGATCTCGGTATTCGAGATTTTAGTCCCCAATCCTGACAGCGGGCGCGTAGAACAGCACGATAAAATTACCTTGAAGCTTGCCGGACCTAAACTAGGCCGTAAACAAATCGCTTAGGAAAAATACATGCAGCATGCACAGCAGTGCGCACGCATACGTACCAAGTGGTGCATACTAATCGGTACGAATGCCGGAGCATGGTACTCAAAAAGGAACCATCTGACTAGGATCTGTGCTTCTCCAATTGGAGAAGTATGGCACTTTAATGAAATGCAAAAAGTGAAAACCCAAGAATATACGTCGGTCGCAGTGCGATTGCAAGGCTTCGTACGAAGATAACTCTCGATTAGAACGGTACTGCAACTTTTTTCAGAATCCGGAACGGGAAAGTGCACGGGGGTTCAATGATGGTACCTAAAATCAGCTAGCCACCTCATTTTTTACCCGTTTGGAACTCGACGCACCTTTTTTAGCAGTCAGTATGTGCGTCATTCGATGTCAACGCCCAGCGCAGTACGCGGCCCTCCAACACCACCGACTCCAAGGGAGCGCAGTTTGTGACGCCGCGTCGCACCCGCGCTGTGATCGAGCCCTCCTCGGAAGATGACGAAGAAGGCAACCACGAGTTCGCGCTCTCTCGTCGTCGCACATCTACGTCCCGCATTGGCAGCGGGCGCCGCACGCATGGCCACCGCTTCGTTGTCGATAGTGAAGATGAAGACGGGGAAGAGTCGGGGGCTCAAGGTGGCGGATGGGATGCTGATGACGGTCCAGAGGAGACGCGTCTGTCACCATCGAGGAGAGCGACGACAACGGTCTAGAGGAGACGACGTCGGCCACCACTGAAGAAAGCGACGACGACGATGCGCTGGTTGCAGTGCGCAGGAGGTGCGCTCTTAACTTGATTTTTACCACATTCCTCCTGACATAATTCGGATGACCACGGTTCCGCTTTCTCGAACTTCGAGCTTAGACCAAACACCAAAGTCAGTGGCAAACCCAATCAATATAGGTCTAAATGCGGGGAGGGGATTATGAGAGGGCAGGACCGTAGGCAGGATTTAAGGATGATAAAGGGGGTGGAGGTCGAGGACAGGGGGTAGACCCCTATGCCAACAAAATGGCCTAAAATCACTAAAATACGTTAAAATGGCAAATTTAGGCTATATTAACTTGACGTTTTTCCGGTTAATCGTGTTTCCTAGTGCCCGTCGAAAGATTTTTTAGCTCGTTGTAAGAGGTTCTCACCGTTATCTTAACGGAAATGGACGATTTTATGTTTTCTCAAATAAATTTTCGGGTAATCCCGTTTGGCGGCATGGTTCCTAGACTTTTTTCTCCTGCAGCGCGGCGCCATTAGGGACCCCGGTCGTGCCGAGCTCCGTTGCGTGCTAGCCCCGAAAGAAGCACGGTTCCGTTCTATTCATGCCCGTGCCGTGCTCCAAGCCGCACACGGTTCGGAGCCTGGCTCGGGTGACTAATTCTAACGGATCCCGCAAAAGATGTATGACATTTAGGCTTGGGGTCACGGGGTAAGTGACGTCAACGCAAAATTCATCCCCCTCACCCTTTTTGTACACAACTATTCACCCTCCGCTGTGCAATGTATCACCGTTTCTTGTCGTTTTAGTTCGTCTACGAAATCGAGCAGTCGCCGGACGCCGTAGATCGGGAGAAGCATGCGAAGAAGACACAGTCCCTGCCAGCAAGTGGCCGTCCGAAGCGGCCCAAGTCATCCTCGCCGGAAGTCCTTGAGGTCATCGCAGGCAACCCATCGGCCACAAAGGATAACGAAGTGCAAATCATCAGAAGCAAGCCAGTTGCACGCCCGAAGCTCTCCGCGAAGGCTCGCGCCGATCTCGAAGTCCAACTGGCGAATACTCGGGTAAGTTGGCAAACGTGAAAGTAGAATGAGGAAACCAATCCCTACCCACTCCCCTGGCGAGCTCCGTTCCGTGCTGAGGTCACAGTGCCGCGTCGCGTAAAGCTCCATCAGGGATGGGAAATTTGCCGTGTATTTGCCTCTGCTCGGCGCCTTTTTAACGGCGCCACAAATTATCCTATTTTTGCTTGTACGCCAGCAAAAAGGAGATTCCGATAACAACGACAGTGTCGTAAGTTCGTCCACAACACGCTTAAAAAGCGTACGACATGGCACGGCAACCAAAATTCTTGACGGCATTTTTTAAATTTTTGGTCGACGGTGCTAAAATTTGCTCGAATTTTGCTTAAAAAGGCCGTTTTTGCCCCTTAGCACGGAACGGAAAACGGTGCCGTTCTGAGCTCCTCCCCTTCCGAGCTGCCGTTCTGTGCTTGCCATGGACGGGATACGGCCCGTTACGACCCTTCCCCATTCCGACCAGTCGTGCCGTGCGAACGGAACGGTACATTGCTCGGCCCCGAAATCCAGTACAAATCAGTTTCATTGCAGCGCCTTCTCAAGCAGTTCGACAACGGCAAGAGACTTCCGGACGGCGGGGCGAAGATCCTCAAGAAGATCCAGGAACTCGAGGACCAGCTGGCAGATAACGCATCGAACGAAGACACTAAGTTGGGCGCGGGCGACGATTCGCGGTCAGACGGCAGCGTCGACGACGTGCACTTCTCGACGTCCCCACAGCGCAGCAACAGTGGCAGCTCTGCGTCCGCCGCTCCAGACCGACGGCAGCCGGGCACCCTCAGGAAGCCAGTGGTCATCGATGCGCCCAAGCTGACCCGCGAGGACTATAACCGCCTCATCTCAGGTGAGCACGTGGCTGAGGGTTACACATGCGATGCCGCTAAAACCGCTAAAACGTCGCGACTGCTCGGCACGAAGAGAGGGGGCCGCAGAAACGCGCTCGATTTCATGTTGTTTTTTTTTGTCCGCCGACGAGCGAATTTTAAACGCTTTTAGAAAAAAAGCTTCAACCACATGAGACACTTACGTTCGTTTGAAATCGCATGGCACAACCGTCTTTTTTGGCTTTAGTGGATCACTCCGTCCGTTTTTATCACTTTTGCTTTGCTTTTAAGGTATGGTAAACCGCTGGTATTGACTGAGTCCTGCTTGGGAATATATCCTACGCATAATATGTCCGAAACTTGTGTAAAAGCGTCAATTTGGTCAGCTTTTTGGGAATTCGGCCAATTCGAAATCTTCGAAAAATGTCCGCCTACGGCAAGACAAAAATCCATTTCTATCGCATACCCCCACGCATTCGCTGAAAAAAAAACTATAAAAGGAGCAAATTTTTTGCCACAAAGGGTATAAAACGGCCCTTTCCGTGGTACGGCATGGGAGTGTGGGTCAAGTCGTCATGGGTGTCCGGCACGAAATGGGGAGGGTCAGGACGCAGTGGCGTACCGACCACTGGGCCCGCCCCTAAAATTCGAAGGTTCGGAAAAAATGGGAAAAGGGAAGCCTTACAATCGCGGCGGCCGAAGGGCGCGGCAAAATTTTTACCCAAGGGGGAGCAAAGGTAATTTCGGTGCCCAACTCAAATGGCCCACCATGAATTTTGAGCGGTCCGCCCCCCTAAATCTGTGGTGCTCGGTACGCAGCTGCCAGGACGGCAGGGCAAACTGCACGGGGCGATGCACGGGGTGCACGGGGTGGAATGAGGGAGGGATCATTACCAACATTCAATTTTGATGAACTTTGTTTTAGCGAAGCCGCCGAAGCGTCTAATGGGCGGAAACATGAACGAGAAGCGCCTGGCGCAAGTCGAGAGCATCACCGAGGACGTCCTCACCGGACTCTGCAGGTGTGTTTCATCTCTATAAACTAAGGCGCTGGTGAGGCTGCCAACGGTTTCGAATGCCCCACGCGCTCCCCCCCCCCCAAATGAGAGGGGGCTTCTCGGACTATTAGTAGCTACGATAGAACAAAAATAAATCTTATTAAATGGTAACCAGGGGACAATTTATTTTTAACAAAACGCATGATAAATGCCATGATTCGTGCATGCATTCGTGTACCAAGCGGTATCGCATGCAGAAGCATGCATGCATGCACGAATGCGTACAAAGCGGTATCGCATGCTAGCCGCAGAGGCCGTAGGAATCCGGACATCATGCCATGATGTGTGCAAGCATGCGTACTAAGCGCTTTCGCATAAGGAAGCATGCTTCCCCACCCCCCCCCCGCCCCTCTACGCCTAGCAGTTTAAATCTAACGGTCTTCCCCTCGTGTCCGGACTGTTGGACGAGGGAATTTCTTCTTGTCCGTTGTGTTGACCTTTATTTGATCGAACCGTGGTGGACTTTCCAAAAAAAAGCGGTACCTCATGAGCAAGTGTTGAAGTACCGCTGTAGGCATGTAGGCTATTTACCAGGCGAACGGTGGAAAGGTGGATTCTTGGCGTGCTAAATGACGGGCTGTTTGAAATCACTTGGGTTCAGGCCAGCCAATAAGAGTAGACAGTCGGACCCGTCATGTAAACCCCCCCCCCCCACTAGCGTCGCTGCGTACGCGTTAAGGCACTCGAGAAGCTATTTTCTCCTGTTCATGTTCTTTACGACTTAAACATGTCGGGGCATTAAGGAACGTCGAGAAATTCCGCAATGATTACAGAGGCCATGTGATGGTCAAACCCCTGACTACACCCTACCTTATCCTGATTGCGTAATCAAAGGAGCTGAATGACCTATTTGCTGGTGCGAGGTTCCGGGAGTGTTCCGTGAGATGAAGAGTGCCGTCGTTCTCGTTTGTTTAAGCAGACACATACGACCTTACTATGGTACGGGCCGTACCGTATTCCGTACCGTATTTTACGGACGGGGTGCGCTACGACATCGATTTAGTACGGGTTTCCGTACCGTAATGTCGCAGTACGGTACGGCATAATTCTCTGGCTAAAATGCACTAGTACGGGCCGTAGTACGGCTTTAGTATGGTCCGTACCGTACTCCGTGCCGTCTTCTACGGTACTGAAGACGGTGCGGGGTGGTCAGTACGGTACGGAGTGCGGTACGGGGGTGTCGCGTCTAAGTCTATGTTGAAGGGACAGTGCAAGCTGGATTCTTTGCTACTGGCGTCGGGGTCGGAGTACTAGAAAGTAGAGATGGGACGCCGTCCCGTGCCATGGGCCGCGCCGTTTTGACGCGATCACGACACGGCATCACGGCACTGAGGGGGTTACCAATAGAGCTGGAGCGGACATCCCTCCCCGTGCCTCGACATGGCGCTAGTGAAGCGGTGTCTATAACTTTTGAATCCAAATACCGTCAAAATGATGGGAACGGTAAAAGCGGGAGGAACGATAAAATTCTTACCCGGTTGCCTCCGGAAGCGCCTAGCGCAGGGCCGGGAGAACGCGCATAAAATGAGGGCTGTTACTGGAATCTGGAATAGGCGAAAACTGCAAACTACGAACTAAATTTACTGTTATATTTGATCCACATCAACGTTCATTCTTTTAGTTCTCTCGAGTCGCATGCGGAGAGCGAGTCCACGGAGACGCCGTCGTCGCTCAAGGACGAGTTGAAGCCGCACCAGAAGCAATGCCTCTCCTGGATGCGGTTCCGAGAGCGCCAGAAGCCGCCCGGCGGGATCCTCGCGGACGACATGGGCCTCGGGAAGACGCTAAGCATGATCTCGCTCATCGCCCACCAAAAGGAGGCCTGTGATGAGACCGAATATGCGCTGAAGCGGAAGGCCGCCCTGCAGGACGCCGACGTTTACTCTAAAGGGACGCTCGTCATCGCGCCCGCTTCGGTCATCAATCAGTGGGCCAAGGAGGTGGAGGACAGGGTTTGGCCCTCCGCGCTCACCGTACACGTCTTCCACGGCGCCAAGAACAAGCGCGAAAACAACCCGCGAAAGTAAGCATTCGGACTGGATGGTTCTTAAACGATGCGCGTGCTCTTCCTTCAGGCTGGCCCAGTTCGACATCGTAATCACCACCTACGACCTTGTGAAGAACGAGCTCAGCGAGAAGAAGCTGCTCAACGCCGTCAACGCTGGCAGCGAGTGCGACTCCGAGAGCGACGGAGGGGCGAAGAAGGCGAGCGGAGAGAAACGAGTGGTAAGTTTCATGCACGCGGAAGTGTTAACCCCGAAGTTGACATTCTAAAGGGGACGGGGGGACCTCAAAACTCCTCCTTGAGGGACCTATGCCCCCCCCCCTCTTTTACAGGGCCGGTGACTTCGTCCCGCGCAGTCGCGGAAGGGTAAAGTACATAGATGTGCGGATTCCAGAATTTCTGTTGTAGAGCTTAGGGCTAAAGTGGGCGAACACTGACGTGTAACAAGACGGCATTGAGCGCTACATGTTCAGCGCGACAGGTCAAATTTGGAGCAAAAAACCGGCGAAATCACCGACAGGTGTTTCCGCTTGGTGCAAGTAGTATTCGATAGCGGCGCCCGCCGCTAGTTTTACCGGGGCATAACCCGGCAAAACATATTGCTGGGGGACTAATTGGAGAAAATGCGGCAATAGCTGCCGCTTATCTTTTACTGGACCGGAAAGCAATCAGACTTGGTAATTCCAGGCAGCGACGCTGGTACTATCTAGTCAAAGTGACCCTCCCTATAATCATCTAACCCCTTGCCCATAAACGAGTAGTATTGCGGCGCGGCCTACCCCCTACTTCGCGCCCCGCGATTCGTGGCCCCTTTTCGGCGGGGGGGGGGGGGGGGGTGTACTATAAGCTTCCGAAATGGGTCAAGACTTGGCTTAAATGGCCCAGAATGGCTAAAATTATGCCATGTTTAGCATTTTAGGTCATATGAAGTATTTCAGGCCTATTTTTACTGAAGTATTGGTTTTCCCTTCAGATATCGAAGAAGTCAAGCTCGGTGCTGGCTCAGATCGTCTGGGAACGGATCATACTCGACGAGGCCCACGTCATCAAGAACCGAAACTCGCTCGTCTCGAAGGCCTGCTGCCGGCTGATGGCGTTCAATCGATGGTGCCTCACCGGAACGCCGATCCACAACGAGCTCTGGGACCTCTTCTCTCTTATTCGGTACGTAACGAAACGCCGACTTACCTGATGGAGAATGACCCTGAATGCGTTTAGGTTCCTCCGCGTGCACCCCTTCGACGACAAGACCCACTGGAAGGAGTACATCATGAGCAATTCAAGTAAGCGTTTTCATTTCTAGTCCATGCGTACCTTTCTAACCACCGTTGTTTCTTCCAGAGAACGCCAGCCAGCGTCTCACCACGCTGGTCAAGTCGCTTCTGCTTCGCCGCACCAAGGACCAGAAGGATGCACTCACCGGCAAGCCGATCGTAAGTCCGCCTGCCGGTAGACTCCCTTAGTTTTTGGACATTCTTAGGTGGACCTGAAGCCGCGCTTCGTGGAAGAGGTCAAGGTGGTTATGGAAGGTGTCGAGGCTGAGATGTACCAAAAGATGAAGGAGGCAGTCAGGTAAGCCATCGGCGATTAAACGAGGTTTAAATACCAATTTTCAGATTGCGCGTGAAGACTCTGCTGCAGGACGACTACGAGGATGCGGGGCTCTCGCTCCGGCGCAAGAAGAAGAACCCGACGGACGAAGTGCGGAACCCATTCAAAAGTAAGCGGCCTCCTAGTTTTGACTAATTACTCAAATATATTTCGCTTAAAGTTTTCTCTGTGTCACTTGTGTTAGGCCTCTTTGCTCTAAGGAACTGTAAGCTCATCCGTGACCAGCGGCCTCCCTGAGAAGCAAACAGTTTCGCTTGTCACTAGCCTGTTTCGCGCGCTAACCGAGCAGGCAGCGGCGCCCAGGCGAGTAGCTAGCGGTAAGCCATGCGGCCCGTGCCCCCCCCCCCCCGGCGTCGATTTTGGGTGAAAATGTGCCCATTTTGGCCAGTCGTCCGGTTTCTTTGTGACCGTTATGAAGAGACTCGTTTTGGAAAGTCCTGCAAGCACAGACCTCAATTCCGCCTGGTTTGTACGTGCATGCTGCCGTATTCTTAAACACTAAAGGGCTGGTTCTATGTCAGTCGCCCAAAAGTTTTCCCTATCGGGCCACGTTTGGTACCGTTCGATAGGTATTCGAAAGTTACGTAAAAGTGAGAACTTTCAGCCGAATCGGTAGGCTAGGAAAACAGTTATGGTCATTCAAAGTTACAGAATTTGCGGTCTGCTTCCGTGCGGTAGCGAGCGTTATACGCGCATGCGCATGGCCTGTAAGAAGGAGATATCCTATATAATGATCGAGAGGAGTGAGTCTGTCTGTCTGTCTATGTGTCGCATTTTTTGGTTTTCGTCTTTCCAGTGGGTTTTGAGCCGAGATCTTTTGCCCTATGGGGTTTTCGAGTACGCTGAGCTCGAACCTGAGGCCAGTTTAGGTCTAGGCCTAAGTTTCGTTTTAGGCCTAAATATTAGGCCGAAATTCGAAATGCCCTAATTCGGTCAGATAAGTGTAGGGCCATGTGTTTTCGATGTTCCTGAGTCATATCTTTCTTCCGTTTTGACCTAAGGTTCTCATTTAGGCCTAATTTTAGGTTTAGGCCGAAATTCGAAATGCCCTAATTCGGTCATAAGTGTAGGGTCATGTGCTTTTGATGTTCCTGAGTCCGAATCTTTCTTCCGTTTTGACCTTAGTTCTCATTTAGGCCTATGTTTAGGCCTAAATTTTAGGCCGAAATTCGAAGTGCCCTAATTCGGTCAGATAAGTGTGTAGTCATGTGTTTTTGGTGTTCCAGAGCCCACTCTCTCTCTTCCGTTTTGACCTTAGCTCTCATTTAGGCCTATGTTTAGGTTTAGGCCTAAATTTTAGGCCGAAATTTGAAAGACCTTAATCTGGTTAGAAAAGTGTGTAGTCATGCGTTTTCGGTGTTCCTGAGTCCAAACTTTCTTACGTTGTGACCTTGGTTCTCTTTTAGACCTACGCTGAGGTTTAGGTCTACTTTAGGCCAAATTCGAAATTCCCTTATTTGGTCAATAAAGTGCGTGATCATGTGTTTTTTGTGTATTTATGGTCAACCTGAGTCCAAATCCTTCTACATATGTGCCCCACAATGACGCGAGGTGGCATGGTGTGTTTGAGAGCGCCATGGCGTGTAAAAAAACCGAGGTCGTGCTTTGCCCTAAAACACCACCACAGAGGTTTTTGAGCACACTCAGTATAAATCCTTCTTCAAAGGGTTTTGAGCCAAGGTCTTTTGCCCCGTTATGTGTGGAGTACGCTAAGTCCGAACATGAGGTGAGTTTAGGTCTAGGCCTACGCTTAAGTTTAGGTTTAATTTTAGGCCAGAATACTTATTCCCTTATTTGGTCAGAAAAGTGAGTAATCACGTGTTTTCGATGTTCCTGAGTTCGGATCTATCTTCCGTTTTGAACCACGGTTCTCTTTTAGGCCAAATTCGTAATTTCCGAATTTGGTCAAAAGTGTGTGATCATGTGTTTTTGGTCTACCTGAGAACAGATCCTTCTCCGTATGTGTCTTACAATGACCGCGATGTGGCATGGCACGAATGAGAGTGCAACGGCACGCAAAAAAAGCGTAGGTCGTACATTTGCGCTGTAAACGCTACCACAGGTTTTTGAGCACTCTGTCACAGAATTGATGGGAAGTGACATGGCTCAACTGAGAGTGCCGTTTGATGGCAGAGAATGTCACGGCAAGTGCAAATCCGAAGTCCTATCTTACCGTGCAAACGGCATCACAGAGTCTGTTAAGATCACTGAGTCCAAATCCTTCTTCAAATTAGTTTCAGGAAGCCAGAAAAGTGCCATGGCGCTCTCAGTAGTGCCACGGCACGTAAAAACCCGACGTCGTGTCCTTGCTGTGAAAACGGCATCACAGTAGTATTTTAGCAGACCGAGTTCAAACCCTTCTTCAGTTTTGCCCCAGGATGAATGCGAAGTGCGGTGGCGCGACTGAGAGTACCGCGGCACGGATGTCTCGGCATGGCAAATCCGAGATCATGACTTTGCCTGAAAATAGCGTCCAACAGTCTGTTAAGCTAACTGAGTCCAAATTCTTCTTGTAATTAGTCAGTAAGACTTTGAAGTACCATGGTACCATCAGTAGTGCCACGGCGCGTAAAAATCCGGGGTCGTGTCCTTGCCCTGAAAACGGCATCACAGTAGTTTTTGAGCACGCCGAGTCCAAATCCTTTTTCGGTTTTTCCCCAAGATGACTGTGAAGTGTGGTGACTCGGATGAGAGTACCGCGGCACGTAAAGTACGAAGTTGTGCCTCTACCCTGGAAATGTCATCACAGTGGTTTCTAGCACGTTTGTTTATTCATGAAACCCTGTTTTATGTTTCAAACTTGGAGGCTTTAGAACGACTGCGTAGGTTTCAATTAAGGTTGCTGCCGGGAAAACGTACGTACGTTTGTGTGCGGTACCGCAGTTTGGCATGTGGCGAGTGTTTCGCGCGCGCGAAGCGCGCGCAAACACTCGTCTTGCCGTGTTTGACGGCAAGGCACTGCATAGGGATGAATGGGACCATAGCGTCCGTATTTGCAAAGCGGGTCATTTATGCGGTCTGGGGTCTAGCGAGCCCGCTATCGCATGCGTCGTGCCGTGCAAAAAAAGAGACATTTTATCAAAAGCGGCGATTTTCGGTGCATGGGGAAGTCAAAAATAGCCTTCATTTTTGCACGGATAGTCTTCATGCGGAGCGGTGTGGAGTTCGCGGGTTCCTGCTAGGTATAGCGAGGCTGCTATCGCATGCGCACTTTTAGCGGACAACAGCCCAACCGCTAGCGCATTCAGAAAGCAGCGAATAGTATCCAAAAACCGATCATTTTAACCGCCCTTTTAGCGGGCGCCCGAGCCATCACCGGCGACAACTTCCAGTCGATGAGCTGCATTCTTGTCCTGCTGCTTCGTCTCCGGCAGGCAGCCGTCCACATGTCCCTGACCGCTCAGGTAACGAGCACCTAGATCTGAGCCCTCGTACTACCATAGATTTCAGGACATCGACATGGACGCGTTCCGCAACGACGGCGACTTCGAAGCGGACGCGCTGGAGAAGAGCCTCGCCAACTTGTCCTTGCACGGCAACCTGCGGGAGATGGTCGAGGAGAACGCTGACATCTCGGACAAGGCGCGCATGCAGCAGATCCAAGCGGTCTTCCAGCCGGGCTATCTCAGCGCCAAGGTACGCCCGGTTGGGGTTTCAGCTTTAACCAGGCATTTGCAGGTTCGCGCAATGCTGGAGCGCTTGGACGACATCATCAAGAAAGGCGAGAAGTGGTAAGCACGGCGTGTTGTGGGACTTCAGACCTTTAGCGTTAGCGTTTAGCGTCATTGTGTCACAGTGGTCGACAATGCTCGACGTCATGGAGAGTCACCTGCGACAGCGATGTGTCCGGTTGACCTCCATCACCGGCAAGATTCCCACCAAAGACCGGTAAGTTTGGAGAGGAACGAACGTAAACGTGTGAGGCCTATGGATATTCGTGTGACGTACGCTAAGACAGGAGTCCCAGATGGAATTAGCGGTAGGGGAAGGGTAGAAATTTCGTCACTCTCGGGGCGGCAGCGTGGAGGATGTTTGACCGTTTCCCACAATGTCAAATTTTAGCGGAGAAGCGGGACAAGTGCAAAAGCGCCAACTTCACATTTTGTTTTCCGAAGAGGCATTTACATTAATGACCTGTATGCAAGCACAAAAGTTCTCCTAAAAGGTATTTAACGAATGACCCGTTACC
>JNEY01001178.1:0-22646 GCA_020875895.1 Aphelenchus avenae
CATTCGTTGCGTTATGCCCCAGTAGCTCTCGATTTAGGTCATTGACGATTCGTCCTTCAAGGCGAACATCGAGAGAGCACATCGATTCTACCTCGACCGACCCATAGAATCGCTGGACGAAGCCTTGTTCCTTGTTGGCAGGACACTTAAGCGTAAAGGGCAACCTATTGGCTTCAAGCGAAAAGGGATCGACGTTGGCTTCATTCAGTATTTGTACTTGGATGTCTGTTTATTCGTCTTCGTTTTAATGCGACTAATTACAAAGTAAACTCAAATGCTTGGTTCGGGACTAGCAACATGTTGGGATTTCTCAGGAAGTCTAGCGAGTCCGTAATGGCATTATGCACGAATAAGGATACAAGTCGGACCCCCACCACCACTTTGGGGGTTTCACAAAGCTCTGTTCCAGTGCTCCTTGAGACCCTAAACTAATCAAATATCGGTAGGACGAGTGTACGTAAGAGAGTGATAGGCTATTGCATCCGAATGGGCGCTTCAAAGTATTTCGCGCTACACACGAGCGATTACGTTTTCAGTCGCAGTCGAAACCGTTTATTTTCGGAGAAAACACCTCATCTCTTCAATATTCAGTTCAGTCCTTCTTCAGTCATATAAACCTGTGTCACCAGAAGTCTGTACCCATACAAATGTGGTATAAAATGGCAATGAGTTTCAGATGATGCAGATCACTTGTTACACGTAGAGGTAGTAAGAATGCGCATTGTCGCTTCACATGTCGTATGAATGAACGCGGTACGCTTTAGCTCTGCTTACTCAGTTGACCAGGCGAAGTGCAGCTCCGGCCGCAGCTCGAGCAGCATACAAGAAACACATGAGAAAACGTAAGTCTGCTGATCCGTTGCAGGGATGGGGCGATGACCGGGATCGGGCCCGGGTCCCGAACCCCCCGGATTCCGGGACCGGGGCCGCTCAACCCTAATACATTTGCATGGACGAGATCGGTCCCTGTCATCCTTCGCTCAACCACCGTGGTCTATCCGGTTCTACCCGTTAATAGCAAATACGCGCATGTATCCGAATTTCTTCAGGACCCTAGTAAACCAGCCGGGAGATGAGTACGTGCCAAGAAATCGGTGCTTACCTGGGCACTTCGCGTCCTTGTTCTATGCAACTTCTTAAGTGCTTCTTTCCCAGCAGATGCATCACTGCGTGTTCTTCTCCACGTGGGATGTCGCATCCGCAGGTTCTGCAGTGCGGACGTCCTCTTTCACAAACGATGTCATCGAAAGCGTTAGTATGGTCCTTCAGTATCTCTTGCAGTTTCTGAAAGAAAAACGCATTGGCCTGCACGCACACTGCAAGCAGCTTAGCTGGATTTTCTGATTTAACTAGTAGGTAATGCAGTTACCTGCTTATGACTCGCAGTCTTCAAATGTGTCCAGTACTTTGCTCGTCCATCTTCTTCCAAGTTGCATATCGTGCACCTCATAGGCCTCTTTAGCGGCTTCTGAAAAAGTTCATGGAGTCAAGTTTACTCAGCTCGGCTTCCGGCGCCGCTTACCTTGCTGTATTTCCTCGATTTAACATGTTCAACTTCATCAATCCTTTGTTCTAGATCTCGAATATGCTGCTCGCATTTAGAAAGTTGTAGCTGTAGAAATTCTACGACAGTTCTTAAATTGTCAGGCGGTTCCGGTGAGTCTCCCATATTGCTGGTGTGGAGCGATACGGAAGAGACGACCTTCTCTCGAGGGTTGTTTGTTGAAAAGGCGCTCGAACAGCGCCCAGCCGTTCAGCGGTGAGGCAAATCGCCGGCAGCTGTCGGGAGGCAGGAGCACATCCATCGTGCTGAGGTGAAAACCTGTTTTCAAGGACGCTTGGTAATTCCTTGGTTCTCGTCGGTCTTTGTGCAAGATGCCAAAGCTGGCTTTGATTACCAAAGCGTTGGCGCAAAATCGAAAGGAGCACGTTCTGATACCTCACATACTAACGGTGTTAAACATTGTTGAACACTTCTAATGCATCAAATGACCCAAAATATGCATTCTCAAGCATGCTGAATGACTTCATAAAAAGTACAAACATGCTGCATACCATGCGTGAGCAGTATCGCAGGGATTCACATGCGAATTTATGCCAAGCAGGATGACGGTCACTCCCTTTCTCTTCGGATCGCGTGGCTACCCGTGTGCCCACCTACTACGCGAGCCATACGAATCTTCTGGTTACCCGCTAAGAAGCACGGAAAAATGTTTTTAAAGCAAATCACATAGGATAAGCTCTAAATTATGCGTCAAGGTCAATGGGCATTTGCTGGAAGTGGACCTCACAAATTTATTTTGCGGTTTCTGTGACACTATGCACGAGTGAGTGGACAAAGGTAATTTCATCGAAGGACGCATGACGCTTCTGCACGCATACGAATATCGAAGATATATAAGAAAATATGTTCGTAAATTACCCTTACACAAGGAGCGGCGGGTATTGAGTTTGTACGCAGTCGACTGATATTCCTAGAAACGTGCATCCCAATGAGTTACACGTTGAATGGCTGAGATCCTAGATGACTGGCCCGAAGCGCATTTCATCAATGATCCGTTTGCGCATCACATCCGCGAGGTCTTCCGAGCGTCTTAATTCACGTGGTTACACTGGTGCGGTGACACAAGGCGCATTTGCCTCAGACAAAGTGCCGTCTTTAGTGCCATGTTGCTTGGCACGCGCACGACAAATGAGGCAATAAAGGGTGCATCACGACTATCACCCTGCAAAGTATTCACGTACAGTTCAGTTTAGCTTAGTCCTTTGATTTTCGTAAGCCCGTTTGTCGTACAGCAATGGCCGGATCCGCATACCTCACGGCGAGTTTTATGCTTAGATCAAACGCAAAGAGAGCCGGAGTGGCCATTCGTCAAACAAAATTTTACCGTGTTCCGTGCTGGTGTGTTTACCCACCTAACAGTAACCAAGGGGACGAACTCGAATGTCTAGTTGACCTGCCCGTCTCCCATCCTGGACGAAACGGCGCTGGGTTGAAACGCTATTTCCTTGGCGACATTGTTCCCTTGATTTAGGTCATTGACGATCCGTCGTACAAGGCGAACATCGAAAGAACATATCGATTCTACCTTGTTAGGCCTGCAGAATCGCTGGGCGAAGCCTTGTTCTTTATCAGCGGACACTTAAGCGTAGAGGGAAACCGGTTAGCTTCAAACAAAGAGGGATTGGCGTTAACTTCAATCAGTATTTGTACTTGCATGTCTGTTTAATTGTCCTGGTTTTAATGCGACTAATTACAAAATAAAATCAAGATTGCTCCTTATGTATTGTTTACGATCACCGCCGGTAAGACATTTCTCTGGAAGCCGGGCGAGTCATTAGGATCCTACTTTCGCCATGCACGAAATTAGCAACGAATCATCATTCTGCGTAAATGCCAAGTGATAAGTCTCCCGAACGCACATTCGCTCTCCGCAATTGCAAATTTCTCTGGGCCAATTTCGTACGCTGCATTTAGAGGTACGCGTTGTACCTACCGTTGACTAAATTAGGTAGCAACATTCGTCTACGCGCTGGCAAGGGTTACACCTTGTCTTCAGAACACCCAATTTCACTAGTGCACAACTGCCGCCACATTGAATTCGATAGTACTCGCATCTCTGTCCTAAGCCCCTTCAGTTGTCCTTTCTCTCTTCATCTTGAACTGCCTGGTAGGAGCGTCCAGAAACTATGTGTACTACACAGGTGGCGAGAGTGGGTCAGAGTCAGCGCATACGAAAAGCAGAAGTGATCACGAGGATGGGGGATTTTATATTGAGAGGAGGAGGATGCTATCAGGTTTTTGGACATTCCCTTGTGGCCGCTATTTCTTTGGACCGTTCATCTGTCTGGGTCTAAGTGTCTTCTTTAGTGCCACGTTGCTACCTAGAGTAGGTACGGGCATACCTAAAGTAAAGAGAAGCAATAAAACATGGATCCCAGTTATGAGCATGCAAACATTCCTTCCATTTCAGTCTTTCCATAGGTCAAAGATTTCCGCATAGCAGCGCTCACAATATGCACGTATTGTGGGCACATTTTGTGGGTCTAAAAGCCGCCGATGACCGCCATGCAAATTCTACTGCTTGATCCTTTTCCGTCTTCCGAAATAGATCCCTCGTGCTAACTTGCCCTCGGCTACTTTGCGAACTGTCGCGGCGTTGTCCTTCAGTTTCCGGAGAACTTTGGGCATATCTTTCTGCGACAAGCGTCTTCCAGGGTCCGTTACGTGTGCTAGTAGCACCCGCGTGAAATGCATGATACAACTTGCTTTTGTACGCGTTGTTGATCTTTTTCCATGCCACCCAAAATGTTTGTTTTCGCGCGTATATTTTCGCATTACGCAAATTATGTGATTCGTTGCTGACGAATGGGATCGGAACGGGCTGCCTGATCCAAACGGCCGAGCCCTCGCCCCTTTCTGAACTGTTATTCTTTATGTTGTGCTGACGCTGATCATTTTGTTTGGACATGCATGTGCTTTTATGCCCTCGATGTGTATTCGAAACAGTGTCTTAGAGCTTATCCTGCCCGATGAAGGACGACATCAAGCTCCTCAATAGGCCACGGACAAAATCTAGTCCCTTAGAGGAAGGCAACGCCATTGCGGTGCGCAGCGATGCCCTATTATTTGTGTTTTCTCTAGCAGCGGCTAGTCCGTTTGTCACGATATTCTTCGTCCGACAGACGTGTCGGCCCGAGTGGGTCTACGTCGCAGTGCCTCCTAGCATTCCTGCTTCGAACAGATCAATACAGCGTAAGCCAAAACTCAATTAATATGCATGTCTGAATGGTATATTTAGTACATCATACGACTAATACACTGAGGCAATCTACTGCGTCCTTTGTCCGTTCACAGCAGCTGCCGAACAAGTATGTAACGGCAAAGTGTCGCATGGACTACGGCCTAGGAAACAAGGTGAGCTAAGCAGTAATAGTAACTCAACACGACTTGGACACGTATGCCACGCTTAGACACTTTGCACCTGTTGAAGGACACGTTTTTCGTGACCACATTCTTGACCACGTTTGCTTCAGATGTACCAGATGGCTACCCTCTTCGGCATTGGTAGGACGCTCAATCGTCAGCCGTATTTCCACCGGAACAACAAAAACCAGCAAGGAGACCTTGCGGAAATCTTGGAGTACTTCCCAAGCATGTTCGGCCACCTAAGGATCATGGTAAGCCGTCGAAGTTGCCATGTATGACACGACGTGTCGTGCTCGGCCCAGATATGCTCGATACTTCAGCTGCCGAATGAGAACAAGACTAAGTACGTCGAGTTCGTCAACGGCTGCTGTGAGTACGAAGATCCTTCTCGGTATGATTGGCTCCGGTAAAGTCCAGCCAATCTTCGATGTTAAGGTTGAAGAATGAGTCAGCTACCTACATATCGCTTTCATCCGAGTACGTTCAGTCGTACAAGTTCTTCCATCCGTACCGCACGGAGATTATCAGTCTCTTCGACTTCGGATATACCATGCGTACAGAAGCAGATGACTACGTGGCGACAACGCTGCCGTAATTAACCAATTAAGAGACAATTGACTGGCCAATTTTTTGAAGAGACCTGAAAGAGCGCCATGCGCTTTGCGTTCACATCCGCCGAGGCGACTTTATAGCGCACGAGTTCTTGGAGTCGACGAAGGAGTTCGTCGAAGCAGCGGTCGATTTCGTCGTCAAACGAGAAATGGTAGGTAGGTGTATTCGTAGTGACCATTACCTTGACCAAGCGTACAAGGTCATATTTAGGAGAAGAATACCAGCACACAGTTTAAGGCAATTCTGCTTGGGCAGGACGAAGGGTTCATGAAGTCACTCACTTTCCCACTGGTAAGTCATTTCGCCGCTATGAGCAATTTTGTTCAAGATAACTGAATACCTCCAAATTGTATCATCTCATGGTCATGGTGGGTTCATGAAGATCAATTGACGTTATTTTATGTGGACCTGAAGGAGACGTATGATCCAAGCAACCTTGTGCGAGGGCCCGGGTCTGGGGTCCGGGGCCGGACCCCGGCCACCGGGGCCGGCCAAGGGGCCCGACCCTAAGGTGAGCGGGGGCCGGGGCGGTACGGGGGCCCAGATATTAGGCAAAATCAGTGAGGGGACGGGGCCTGGGGCCCGGCCCCTGGGCCCCGGGGCATAGGTCTGTAAATGACGGGGCCGGCGGCCGGACCCCTCGGCCCCCGCACAGCGCTGGATCCAAGCAAAAGTGATGCTAATGCTACTCAACTTCCGGGTGTTTGAAGCCCCACTCACGAATGGGACTTGGACGCCGTAATTAAAACTGCTTCAGGCTAGCGACGAAGTACACATCCACGGATCACTCCGCCGAGGAGCGGATCTCTACTTCGGCTCTCACTACTGCGACTCCATTATCATCTCCGCTTCTGGTTCCACGTTCGCATTCTGGATGTCGTATCTTAACCAGCACGCCAGCGTGTTCTACAACGGCCAAGTCACGGATGACCCGCAGAAGATGCTCAGCTTCGTCAAGGACAGCGACATGTTTCCGGATGAATGGATACGACTCATGCTCAGGAACGGTACAGCGAGGCATGAAGCCGGGTGGTGGCACTAGGAGAATATTTACTGGCAATAAAGTCTGTCCACCGTTACGGTCGTTCGTACTCGGATGCCGGACACTAAACTGAGCGATACCGAGGAAGTGTAGTTCCTCTACCGAGCTTTGCTCGCGTACACATTGCATAGTCAGAACTCTGAAAAGCTAGCCTGTTTTTAACGGATCTTCATTAGCAATCGTAGAAAGACAAAGTACACATGTTTGCAAAAAAGTGGGCCAGTCTGAGTCTGTACAAATTTGTGATTCCGTTTCCGCTATCAACGATTTAGACGGGTATGCTTGCAACCGATGGGCTTTATGTTATCAGCAGCAAAAGCTTTGTAACGATGTTCCGAGCATAGTAATTGACCTGCGGGACAGGGAGCGATCTGAGGCCTTCGTCGCAACCCTGTGCAACCGGGCCATAGGCCCGCGGGACTGGCCCGGGCCGGGCCTGGGGTAGGCCCAGCCCGGTGGGGCCCGGTGTGGTGCTTGAAAATAGGCAAATTTCATGAAAAATTTACAAATTTTGTCAAACAAGCCTGAAAGTCACAATAGCGCGCCTGCGACAGGCTACATTGTGTAATGAGTATCAAATTAGTGCATTAANAGTATCAAATTAGTGCATTAAACACGCCGTAAAGGGCAAAATTTTACCTGTAGAAAAATACCAAAGGAGGGGGGGGGGGACCAAAGGCACTTTATGGTCACTTGTCGGAACGGACCATTTACCGGGCCTTTTAGGCCCGGGCCTCAAACTAAGGTCCGCGGGGCGGGCCGGGCCTCGACTTGAAGGCCCGTTGCACAGGGCTGCTTCGTCGTTGAGAACGTCAGTCTATACAAGGTACACGCGGATAGAAAAATGGGACAGTCTCGAAAGTAAGTGCGTAAAAAGTGAAGCGCTCCACAAACAAATCCGATACTTCTCAAATACTGTGAATGATTTCAGCAACATACGGTTTACCGCAAAGACTCCTGAGTAAGATTCACGCTTTCAGTGATGTTGCACCGACCGTCACTTAATTCGACTGCTTTATGGTGCTCCAAGATGTCAACATCGATAATTTTTCATCGAATGAGGTCTCGTTGTTGTGCTCGATTAGTCGCGACCAAATTCACCAAAACTCCCTCGCACCAAGGAGTTGGTTTCAACGCCTAAGTACAAGCCACCTTCATTCTGAAAGAGTTCTAGCAGACATTGTTCACGTGCGAAGAGCGTCTCACAATAAGGACAGCTGTGTTCGTGCCTTCAGTTATTTCGTGCAGTGTGCTTGCCAGGCACCGGGCAGACACCTGCCATCCTAGGTCTTTACTAGTCGTTGCTAGCAGCTCAATTCAAATGCCGTGTGCGACATGTGATGAAATTATTCCGCACCGCTGACATTACCGCTGCAGCCGAGTTCCCCGACGGACGGCAGGTGGTTCTTCCGCCAAGTAATTCACTTAGGCCGCACACGCGGCTTAATGCCGGCACAGGTGCTCTCACCTGCCCTCAGAACGCTGGCAGAACTCGCAAAAGACACACTCACGAAATGTATTTCTTCGTTCCGGCATGTGCCTTCTTCCTTACGGTTAACTACGCAGTGGCACGCTCTCTGATGTTCCCGCTTCCGGGAAAATACGCTGAAAACCTTCGCGATGCCCCTCGTCAACCGCTGGTCTTGTCAGGTAACTATACAGATGATACTTACGGGACATACCTCCCTATTTCAAGATATTCTACATCTATTTTCTGTCGTCGAAGAAATGAATTAATCTAAAATGGTGCCAAAATAATCTTCCTGAAATTACCTTTTTGGGGGACACCATCTTTCAAAGCCCAATGGCAGGTAATCTCGTCGCGCAGAAGACAGCAAACCCGACGGCCAAGTACCGTCGATACTGGCACGCGCATTCTTTGGTGATTATTAAAGATCGGCAACTGTCACCCGTACCGTACACTGTACCGTTCTAACCCACTCAGTACCGCCCGGTACGGCAGCACGGGCCGTAATATGGTACGGTACGGTACTAATAGGGGCCGTACGTCTGCTAAATATCGAGGAAAGTGTGACCGTACCGTACCCTGTACTTTCCGACCCCACCCGTTCCGTAAGCGTAAGCCAGCCGTATGGTAGGTACGGATAGTACGGCATCACGGTACGGTACATCCGTACTATCGGTACGGCTGCCGATCTTCTGGTGATTATTCCCCTCCGACATAGGCATACCTTTGTGGGACGCAAAGACGTAAGATAGATAGAGTTCCACATTTAGCGTCTGATAACCCGGGAAGCGTCATGCTTCTCCAGCATTAGGTGCCTAAATTGTGTGTTTTAGTCCGTCCACGTCTGCCGGTGGACCGACAAGAACTCGTCTCCATGCTCATGCGTCCCGGCGGAGAGCAGCTCCTCACCTTTGTCCATCAGGGAAGCAGACTCTCAAAGCGGCAGATGGAACAGTGGTTGTTGTTGGATCCGAAGAGTGCGTACGCCAGATTTGGCTAATCCCTGCAAAACGTGTGGTTTTAATGTGCACAGATTAAACTCCGAGATGTATGTGCGGTGGTGGAGCTAAATAAACAAATAGACCTATCGATCAACATCCGTGTAACCGTGCGAAACGATCTTGTTCACTCGTATGACAAGAACGCAAGGTCTACGCGGGACTTATCCAGGCACAAATTTGTCGCTGAGCTGTAGAATGAGTTGTACGCACGAACACAAGTACAACTACGTAAAAAAACGGCACGCAAGGTGGGACGCTAGTTGGCGCGTCAAATTCGTGATGAGTGTGATCATAGGAAATCCTACTTTCTGCTCGAACAACGACACCAAGCTATCGAAAGTACAAGTAGCTTGCCGCAACATGCCACCGGCAGACCAGAATATTGCCGGGAAATGTGCGTACAAATTCGGGTTCCCTGAACCGGAAACTATAGGCGCATGTTACCGCTCGGAAGCATTGAGCGCAGTGTCCTACTTCCTTTACCGAAAGCAGCGTTGGCTCGAGCGTCGTTAGCGGCTCGTTTCGACTGTCTATGTTGTCGCCAACTGAGTACATCGTGTGGCCCATCGAATGGATGCTCCTAACGTTCCATATGAGCGTCGTCTGCTTTGTTGGACATCAGGCTCTTCGAAGGAAATCACCTTATACCAACGAGTTCTTCAAACTCTATTTAATTCAGTCCGTTAACGACGTTTGTAACTATACGGCGGTAAGCATACAGCACTCAATTTTCGTATGCTTTCACCTCAGAATCGGAACCATCAACAAGTATCGTTCGCATTCTCGAATCGGAATCAGCATCACCATCCTTTAAAAAGGATCGGAATTGGCTTCGGGCTGCCAGCCCGGGCAGCATACAGTCAGTGTTAGCCACAGATATCGAGCATGACGGCTGTACCATGTGTACAGCCTCGCTTTTAGTCGCTTGCTCTTCGCCTGATGAAACACAAGGTACTGCCGAGGGAGATGCTTGGCGACACCTTTCTCGGCAAGGCGCAATATTTCGGCTTGGGATACTGCAGCTACTTCGAATACCTCAGTCATACCGTGATCGCCATCAACCGATATACCGTCATTGTTGATCGGAGCAACGACAGACGGGTTCGTTCCGGGTGCACGCAACTCAATGCAGTATTGTTTACGCAGATATGGAGTGGGAAGCCGTTTGTGGGGATTATGCTGCTTACTTTCTCGATCCCAATGATCGCCACTGTTCGGTTGTTCGATCAAATTGTCGTCGTCGACGGTCCTGACGTCTTCGTGATACGCAGCGCCGTCCAGTGGATCATCCTTGTACGTTCATACAGGGCTGGGGGAATTGCATTCTGAATCGGCCTCGTTTTTTTGGAATCGGTATTCAGATTCGGTCCAAATGGCCGACCCCGTCGTGGGTTTGTCAGGCGGTTGACGGTATTCGGTGTTTTTGCAATCGTAACCGGTTTCAAAATTTGGATTGCTCGGAATCGGGTGCTGACACAAGGGGAATCCTAGTTCATACGCTAAACCAGAATTCGATTCTACCGATTGCAGTACAACGGGATAGCATCTACGGTCATCACGCTCGTGACGTGCCTCATAAGCTGCTACTTTGAGCTGCGTACTCTCCTGATCTATCGGCAGCTTACTTCCCATTTGAAGCGAGAACGCAACGAGGACTACCGCTTGCTTCGTACGCACAACCGTCGCAATTTACACATTGTTTCGGAAACTTTCAGTGTACGCCATTGTTGGACTAGTGGCGCAAGTGCTATTAGCTGTTTACTACACTTTTAACTTCATGATTTCCACCTACTATCCGGGCGTGTTTGCCTTCACGCAGCAAGTCGTTCCGTACCTCATCGACCTCTTGTCCTTGTACGGCTCAGTGTGCCTCTTCATCACAAGGTGGTCGTAGCATCAACATGACGCTTCTTAAAGACCCATTTCAGTCGAACCCTCCGCAAGGGGTACTTACGTTTCTACGGTCTATCGTGGTTCCAGAAGAGCGGTAGCTTAGCGCCGTTCTCCTCAACTGTTTAACAGTGCCCTTTCTCCTCGTTCATGTGTCATGATACGCAAAGCGCAAATGTTAAAATGTTACGGAGAAAACAGCGAGTAAATAAATGCGTAACGAATCTCAGCGATGGTTTCATCAAGCGATGAATAATGTTTAAACGCGGAACATTGTTATTTTAATTCTGCAACATTGTTATTGTCAAAGCTGGGTTGTTCATTCCACTCTGTCGCCAATTATTTTTGATCGAATGAGACCGCTAGCCGGACTGACGTCGCTAAACCAGACTCTTCAAGAGACCGACCTCATACGCAAGTTCAGCGGAACCGTGACGAGCTTGAGCAAACAAACGGTTCGAGCGTGTCGTACGCAAAAGAACGCAGCTTGTCGCACGAAGATCACGCTAATCGCCGCAGCTTATACGCATGATCAACCAGCTTTTCTGCGCAGTCAGTTTGACGTCTTCTTGGGCAAATTCAGTGCAGATCTTGATGCCGTTTCCATTGACTCTTGCGATTCGGTTGCTTTGGGGTTTTCTCCTTTTGAAGAGATCCATTTAAAGCACGTGTAGTCGTCTTTTTCAGCATCATGAACACCACCGCGGTGGCTAAGCAGAAGCCTGCTTCATGGAAACCGTCGTTCCTTGATGGCCGTGTGCGTTATTTCATGCTCATTCTCGCCACCCTCAAAATGACTTTCGTGATGAGCAACACGCTAGCACTTAACTTCACCGTCATCTGCATGTACAAAGACGACTTGGAGAATACGACGACGACGTCGAACACGACGGGTATCGTGAAGCACAAAATAGTGACCCGTCCCTCCTAAGTGACGCCATCCTATCAATGACTCCCTCCCCCGAGGGACAAATTAATTGCCAAAAAATCCATGGAAGATGCACTTTAGAGTATATCAAGCGTTCTGCACAACTTTCTGCATAACAGGGCGTTATTGAAACCGTTTGACGGAACTAGTGGGTGACCTAAGCACAACCTGTTGTGGCTAAGGACAGGTGGCGATAGAGGGTTTATTAACCTCAAGAGCACTGGTAGATACTGACAATGAGTAACAGTTATACAGGGTATATATACAGTCACACGAGGGCATATTTGCATACGAGACTAGCGATCCGGCCATTACACCTCCCGACCAGCTTGGACGTTGACAAGCGTTTCTCTTGGCACTCGTTGTGGCGGTTCGTCCACCTCTTGGGGGCCTTAACGTTCGTCCTCCTCTCAGGGGCCTTGACGTAGGACCTTATTAGACGCCGTCCTTTGACGCTAGCTAACCACGATACCTGTCTGCATCAGGACGTCGCCCTCCTTCTCGGGGACTCGATGGTCGCGCTCGCGTCTCATGGCTTGCGTCTTATTTCCACCTTTGTCTGTGCAGTGGTATTTCTTCGTGGCGGGTATTCTTAGACTCGGACTCCTCTGGTTGTCTTCTGGGCAGTACTGTCTTTCTACAGCCTCCCAGGGATGGAGCTAGTCAATAACATGGTATGACCTTCTTGGAGCGTTTGTTCATCGCGGTGCTCATCCGCGGCTGAGATCGGATCAGCAGCCTTGCTCAGGTTTGGCGGTACGCCTACTTCACCCTCTCTTGGATGGGTCGGCGGTGTGCCTGCTTCACCCTCCCTTGGTGGGCTGGCGGTGCTGTCATATTACAGCTTGGCCGGGCTGTCTTATTACAGCTCGCCTTACCCCTTTCCAGGTAGACCGTTATTGCAATTCGCGGTACGTTGACCTGCCTTCCCCTTTATAGGCTGGGCAGCCTTATGAACTTTATTGAGTTCGGCACTATCCTGATCGCCAATGTTGTGGCTAAGGACAGGTGGCGGTAGAGGGTTTATTAACCTCAAGAGCACTGGTAGCTACTGACAATGAGTAACAGTTATACAGGGTATATATACAGTCACACGAGGGCATATTTGCATACGAGACTAGCGATCCGGCCACTACACAACCGTTAGGAGGGCCTTCATCGGAGAACGTTCTAAAGCTAATGATCCCGGCTCCTTGCTTGTTGTTTTGGGGTAATTTCGCGGCTACACCCGTCGTCCTTACCGTCTTGTCTAGGCCTCGAAGCGATGTTCAATGCGCCGCAAGAAAGTTGGCTCTTTTCTGCTACGTCCATTGGCGCTATTCTCGGCGGCGTTCCGATGTCGCTGCTTACCTCCCGCTTCGGCTTAAGGTGATTGTGTTCATGCGCGTTAAAACTCATCTGGCTCATGGCTAGGTATGTCGCTACGATTTACGGTGTAATATCGGCGGTCGCAACTGTGCTGACGCCATGGGCGGTTACGATGGGCTTCCTACCACTCTTGCTTGCGAGGATTGTTCAGGTACTGAGAAGAGTGGAAGATTAGAATCAAGTACCATTCAGGGCTTCGCATTCGGATACACGTTCCCCGCGATGGGCTCTGTCTCTGCCGCTTGGTCTCCAGTGGGGTCAAACGGCGTATTCATTTCCATCCTTTCGTGCTACGTACAGGTACGTGTTCACGGCTTGAGCAGTGCCTCAAAGCAGTACAAACATTCAGCTAGCAATGACGTTCACAATGCCCGTGGCGGCCGCCTTCTGCGAATCCGACTGGGGTTGGCCGGGCGTCTACTATGTTCAGGGCGCTGTTACCTTCCTTCTTACCGCAGTATTCTTCGCATGCTTCCGGAATCAGCCGCGTGATCACTGGTAGCCACCGCTAAAAGTCCCGCTAAAAGAAAATTGCCGAAATTTAGCCTGGTTAGCGAGGATGAAGCCAAGTTCATCGAAGCCGGAAAGAACGCGGCCAAGCGGGAGAAGGTGCCGTACAAAGCGATTTTCTCGGACCTTCCCGTCTGGAGCATCGTAGTCTGCTTCTTCGGAGGCTCATTTGGATTCTACGTGCTCTTCATTTACGGTCCAATCTACTTGAACAAGGTTAGCTACGGGAACTTTAGCGTTTAAGAGAAGCATGTCCTTTCAGGTGTTGGGCTTTCCTGTGCGTAGCACCGGCTTTGCTGCCGCTATTCCCTACGTTCTCTCCATTGTGGTCAAGATGTTTCTCGGGCCGGTTAGCGACAAACTTTCGTGCATTAGCGAGCGTGCTCGCGTCGTCATGTTCGCGACCGTCTCTCAGGTAATTACTCATGTGCCGGGTCTCGACCTCTTCGGGGACCTCATCGTTGTCCTACGCTGGCTTGGAAGAGGAAGCGGCGACGTTTCTAAGGAAGCATTAGATATTTTAAACCCGGAAAAGGCATAGCGTTTTGAGAAAAGGAAGAAGATAAACTTAGTTTCCGTCTGGGCTCTTAAAGCTAAAGTTGTTTTTCTGCCGACGCCCACGCTTAGGCTTAAGTTGTCCTTATTGCTTAGGCTAAGGCATGTGACGTGACCGAAACTAGTGGGAGTGGGAAGGAGAAAGAGGCTTGTTCAATTGCTGGAACATGAAGAGGTTTTTCCTTCTGCCAGAAGTGAGCAGATGAAATTTTTTTTTGAAACCGGAAGCCCTGTTCATAGGACAACAACCCTGTCTTGGTAATCCTCGTTTACCATAGCGGCGTGTACCTTCAGGGAATGCTGGCGCTGTGCTTGATTGCATTAGCAGCTGTGCCGCCCGGAAACATGATCGCTTCGCAAGCGTTCTTCACCGCAGTGACCGTCTTTTCCGGCTTCAACATTCTCGGAGCGGTGAAATCTGCGCAGCTGGTAATAGCGTGCTTCTGCTTCCAGGCCATCAGCAGGAAGAGAGGTTCGATTCATGTTTTAGATAGCTCGACAACATTCGCACGTTGTGATGACTATGACGTCGTTCGGCACAAACATTGTGACGCTGGTATTGCCACTATGCGTCGCGCTTTTGGCACCCGACAACCTACCGGAACAGGTCAGTAACTAGGCTGGGCCAGACATGCGTTTTCGGGTTCGGTAATTCGGGCTCTGTTTCGTTTTCATTAAACGAATATGTCCGAAGTAGCTATGAGCAAGCTCCAAAGCCAGTCAAACGTTCCACGCTATGAAGTTGTCGAGCTTTAGTGGTCGCTGATATTCTACCTGATTGCGGGCCTGATGTTCGCATGCACTATCTTCTTCGACGTTACCGCACGTGCTGAGCCGAGGCCTTGGACGCGAGCAATGACGCCGATGAATAAGATATTCAGTTCTGATGTCTTCGCGTCTGCTAATGTACCGCAGGGCACTACAAAAATTTGACTTGTTGCTATTAAGAAAATGCTATGGCTTGTTGTATTCATTTACGAGTAATAAAACAGTATATACGAGTTCCTCGACACTAATGTCGATTATGACACGAAGGAAATGCAGACCAAAAAGATGACTTTGACTTCCACATAACGAAGTCTTAACATCAGCCTATGGGATGCGGCCAGCGCATATGACCCTTTTCCACTCTCAGCGACTAGAGCTAAAAGATTTTCGCACTCGTTCTGCCACTGAATTATCCTCTCTCGCGGTCTGTTATTCTTAAGCGACCCCTCCTACCAGTTACATTCACGTCCTCGCCATGTCCTTTGCTCGACAGGCCAGTCAACGACTCAAGAAGAATCCGTGCTCCATCCTGTCGCGCGGATAACGTTCTCTATTTAGGTTGTCTTTACTATATGCCAACATTTTCTTCAAACCCAGTCTGCGTGTCTGGCTCTCAAGCAGTCGGGTAAAACGTTCCCGGTCCTTGATGGATGCTCGTTAGAAGGTAGAATCCTCGCAAAGACCTGTGGATTATGTAGCAACCAAAACAAAGCTGGGAAGCGGCCACATGCGGACCAAACTACTAACGAGTTCTGTTGCTAGAAGTCAGACGGTCCCGTTCGCGTGCTTTAGTCTCACACCGGTCTTTGAGTTGTCACTGTCACGATGACAAATGACCGCTTGCAAGTTTTTCAGCACTCGAGTTATCCTATGTGCAAACAAGGGGGCACACCGTGGTGTCCAACTTAAGACACGTCGGCTGACAAAGGAACACGATTTGCACAACTTGCACAAATGCGCTCCGAACTTAGTCGGCACGCAACGTCCAATGACGTCGAAACGCAAACATCGCCATTGAGCAACTGACCGACAATGCGCTTGAGCGGCTCCCACGCGACGTTCATCAACATTCTTTTGCGCGTACAGTCACGCTTTTGGAAGGCTACTTAAAGTGACGTCGCGGGCATGTCGAGGGTACCCCGACCTAAGTTGAAACATGGCACCAAAACGACCAAGACGACTGGCTATTATCGGAGCGGGCACAGCTGGGCTTCCGTCGGCAAGGCAAGTCGATCATTTTTTGACATGGCATTTGACATTAGCAAGCTGAGCATCGATGATTTTATTCCCACAGCTTTACAGGTTTTTTTTGCTGATGGGCCGAGTTTAGGCATGCCCTTCTTCACGACATCGAACCTGTAGTGTTTGAAGCATCTGATGATGTTGGCGGTCTATGGAACTACAAAGAGGAAGAAACACCGTGTAAGCGTTTGGATTGTAGAATTGAATCTGTTCCTTCACCGGTTCAGTGGACTCATTTAGTGTCGAGCGTAATGCGCTGCACGGTGATGAACACTTCAAAGGAATTCTCCGCATACAGCGATTTCCCTCCACCCGCACATTTTCCCAACTTTATGCCGAACCGCAAGCAACACGAGTACCTCAAGCTCTACGCGACAGAGTTCGGCTTGTACAAGCACATTCGCTTCAACCACTGGGTAACGAACGTCCAGCGAGCCGTGGACTACGCGGTGACGGGACGATGGGTGGTCAGCTACAAAGACGAGTACGGATTCTCTCGAAAATCGATGTGTCCTGTTCGTTTCAGGAATGGTAACTTGGCCGAAGAGACCTTCGACGCCGTCATTCATGCTGCCGGACATCATTACCTCCCACTGATTCCACCCGAATGGCCGGGACAGGCCAACTTCAGAGGCAGCATTATCCACTCGCATTCATATAAAGTCCCTCACGACTACGCCGGCAAGGTCGTCGTTGTCGTCGGCATAGGCAATTCGGCTGTTGACGTCGCTGTGGACCTCAGTCGGACAGCTAAACAGGTAAGCGTTTCAGTGAGCAACGCTAGGAATTTGTGTTCTCCCACACTTTGTGCGGTATCTTCCACGAAATGTGGTATTGCCCCCCTGAAACCGCGTATTTTTTTGGGGGGGGAGGTGGGGTTCACCAAAGGTATAATCTGGGCAAAATCACGAGATCAAGGTGGGAGAAACCCGATAGTTCTTTCCTCTTAGCCGAGTGAATGCATAGCGCATTGGACGTCTTAGGTATACCTATCGGCACGCCATGGCGCCTGGGTGATGAACAAAGTCGACGACTCCGGGCTACCCTTCGACATGGACATTACGCGTGCGAACAACCTCCTGCACGAACTAGCGCCAAGCGCATGCTCTTGGTTCATGGAACGTAAGCTTCAGAAGCGCTTCGACCACGATCTTTACGGGCTGAAGCCGGCGCACAAGGTTCACCAGTAAGAGCTTGGCATGCCACTGCCGGAAGAGGTGGGAAAGTGTTCAGGTCAGCATGTACGCTTAGCGACGACCTACCGGGAAGGATACTGAGCGGCGAAGTGATCGTTAAGCCGAACATTCGATCTTTCACCGAGTGCGGTATCGACTTCGAAGACGATAGCCGCATTGACCGAGTGGGTGAGGTAGGTCGACCTTAATCATTAGAGGTCGGAAACTGGCAGCCGTACCGTACTGACGCACACGGCACCGTACGGTACGGTACTACGGCCTGTACTAGTGCTAAATATCGAGAAAAATAGAGCTGTACCGTATTCCGTACCGGCCGATTCTGCCCGTACCATAAGCCGTACTGTCCTGACCCACTCGTACTGATAGTACAGCAGTACGGTACGGTACGTGTACCACCTGTACGGTTTCCGACCTTTATTAATCATGCTGTGGTCAACTGGACCAACACGACGCCTTAGGTAATCTTCTGCACCGGATATCGCTTCGAACTCCCTCTACTGGAGAAGGGGAAGCTCATCCCGGTGGTCAACAACAGCATGGACCTCTACAAATACATCTACCCACTCGCAACGGCTGACCACAACACGCTAGGGCTCGTGGGTCAAGTTCAGGTAAGTTGCTAGCAAACAATAAATATGGTGTGTTATCTGCTCCACCTGGACCTTTTGCAGGTCCGAGGCGCATTTGCACCAGTTTTCGAGCTTCAAGCGCGAGTCTTCTTGGAGGCACTAGTCGGCAACATTCGGCTGCCGGACCGCTACGGAATGACTAGTGACATCGAAGCAAAGAAGGTGGCAATTGGCAAAAGGTTTAAGAATTCCAGTCGACATACCATCCAGGTAGGCATCGGCAAGTTCGCTAGCTTGACGCTAAAGAATGGCCACTAATAAGCTTCATTGAACTGAACGTCCGCTTCAGGTGGGCTACAGCGACTTCATGGACGAGCTTGCGGATATGATCTGTGCTAAGCCGGATCCGTTCCGCTACCTGCTGACGGACCCGTACTTCTGCTACCGACTGCTGGTCGGTCCGAGCTTGCCGTACTCGTATCGACTGCATGGATCGAAACCATGGGCCGGAGCGAGGGACGCAATTCTGAACGTCGATAGACGCATACTGAAGCCGTTCGCAGGCCATAAAGCAGCCGTTGGCTTGTCGGTGGATAGTGTCTACGTTATCGGTGCAATCATTGTTGCAGTTATTGTTGCCTTGCTCTTGATGTAGCCTGCAGAGTTATTCGAACGACGCAAAACGGAAGTATTATTCCGGAGTAATCAAACGGTAGTTATAAGTCAATAAGTCAAGACAGTATAAGTCGAACTTTAAAAAAAGCTCTGTGTGCACGCTAGGCAAGGCTTCGATGGCCTACGACAACAGTTTACGACGAAGTCAGCACATCCTGAAACACCGCTGGTTTGTAGAAGTTCACCGTGTTCATGCTTGGCTCAAAAGGTTAATGCGATTGACCTTGCAATGATGTAAGAACTGCACTTTAGCGCAAGTATGGTCCTTACCAGAGTTGCGCAACGCGTAAGTTCCGCACGAATGCCCACGGTTATTTTAACGAGGAAGCGAAAGTCGCAATCTCACTTTCCCACAGAGGACTTTGTTGGCTGGCGGTCTCATTTGTCGGTCCTCGAAGGCTAACGAATCGTAAGCGTTTCCTTATGGCTGACTGACTATATGACTATGAGTGCTACCTATTAGAACTGCTAGAGATTATTACGCCTGCCAGTATTCTCAAACTACTTTCGGATAATGGTGTGTTTAGATTCTCAGCGACGATAGGCAAAGTTTTGGTGACTGCAAGAATCCCGATCTTTGGCAATGGTTCATCTGGTTATGTACTTCGTGGGCGCCTCACCTTACTTCATCTTCGTCTGCATACTTGCTTACGCTGCCATGTACACTAAATTTTGACAGCTCGATGATAACCGCAATGGCTTGATGGCAATAAATATAACATCGTACCAGTAAGACTGATTTTTCAACACCGTGACCGTCTTTTTCTGCTAGATGATCCGTACCTCTTCTGAATCGGCATTTTGTGATTGCAGCGTCGTTTATTCAGACTCCCTTGTCTATGACAGTCCCGTCGACATACGCACCTAGGTAGCTAGACCACTGGCAGTCATAAACTGACAGGTTCACCTAAACATATAAACTAGGCACATTTTTTGGTAAGGATAGGCTAGTGAAATGGCGTTCGCTATCCTTTATGCTACGGGCGACTCACGACCACTACGTTGACAGTCACGGGAGGTTCCGAAACACGTTAAATACGACTTTTTCCACTTAAAAATGACCGATTGAATGCATAAACACATAGCGTACCCGTTTTCAAGTTATTGAGCCGCATCGGAACTAGCTCTAGACCCAAAGGCCCCCGGACTCTGGCACGGAACTTTGACGGTCACATCAATCCGGAACTTTCCGAGCGGCATCCATTGTTTGGTACATAGTTTTCCTCCTTGGAGCTGACCGCTTCGTGGCGGCAGTTCTCTGTGCCGCCTGCACCACAACTGGTGCTCTTTGACCTCGCGTCGTTTAAGCTTACTGGCAACGTCACGCCCAGACAGTTGCGTTCTTTGTACTCTCTGCAAGTCCACGTCGTCTCTCGCCGATGTCAACTGTGACTGATCGTCTGGGCTACACGTCAATTCAGTAAACGACAATTCAGTAAACGACAATTCAGTAAAACATATTCAGTAAACGACAATTCAGTAAACGACAATTCAGTAAACGACGATTCAGTAAACGTCGATTCAGTAAAACTAATTCAGTAAACGACAATTCAGTAAAAACAGTTACTTAGGCGAAAATACTTCAAAAAATACATAAAACTAAAAACCAACACACAAGACCGAATATTGTGCTGTTTTATCCGCTTTGTCCCTAAGTTGACGCAAATTTCCGGGAAAACCAAGGTTTATCTCTCAAAATCCTGTACGTGTAAATTACGAAGATTAACGGCAAGAGCGAAAAAGGCAAAGGATAAATGGCAAGAGGAGAAATGAGCAGTTCAAAGAAGGGATTGTGGTGCAGCCAACTATGCAGGAATGACTTCTCTTCGATGGGCTTGCCACGCTCCGTCTGCATCCTGTAATGAGCCCACCAATTCACGAAAAACCGAGAAGACCCATGCGAAGCGCAAAATGCGGACGCTGCTAAACGCGATAAAAGACGTGAGCAAAGCTCATAACATACACATGGCATAGCAAGAAGCATAACTTGTAAAAGCTGCTAGAGAACGGTAACCCGTCATTTCAGTAAATGCCATTTCAGTAAATGCTATATCAGTAAAACTATTTCAGTAAATGCTATTTCAGTAAATGCCATTTCAGTAAAACTTTTAGTAAATGCCATTTCAGTAAATGCCGTTTCAGTAAATACCATTCCAGTAAAAATAATAAATAAATAAATATATTTTTTAACATTTTGAAAAAAACGGTACTGACCTCTATGTCGGTACCGACCCCGACTCCGACCTCAGTACAAACAAATTTTTGGCGTGTGTGACCAGAAAATGTTCGAAAATTGGGCATTCCATTCTAGACCAAACCCAGAGCAGGCGCTACCAGAAGAATTACTGGGCCCTTGAGACAATTTTTAGGTGAGTATTGGCGAATACTTGCCAGATCAGTGGAGCAGGTCGAAGTCGTATACCGTCCTGATCCCCCCCCCCGGCCCGACCACCCAACCCGGCCTGACCCCTCCTGACCCGACCTGCCAACCGGAAAAGTCAGCAGGTGTTAAAGCTTGTTTTTTTCTGAAATGGCAGTTTTTACTGAAATGACGCTTTTTTTTTACTGAAATGGCATTTACTGAAACGGTATTTACTGAAATTTTTACTGAAATGGCATTTACTGAAATGGCATTTACTGAAATAGTTTTACTGAAATAGCATTTACTGAAATGGCACTTACTGAAATGACCTGTAGCCTAGAGAACAGGTTACTACGGAACATGAACGGCTACTTTTTCTTTTGTTTTTTTTCGTTTTTACTGAATTGTCGTTTACTGAATTAGTTTTACTGAATCGTCGTTTACTGAATTGTCGTTTACTGAATTGTATTTTACTGGATTGTCGTTTACTGAATTAATTTTACTGAATTGTCGTTTACTGAATTGACGTGTTACCATCGTCTGGCTGCCGGCGGGAGTCCATTTATATCGATTCCTCATGTTGCAGCAATGGTTTCATCATTCTCGAACATATAATTTTGTCGGAGGCGAGTGATTCTTATTCCCTGCGTATTTTCAGTGAGTGTAATCTTCACGGACGTTCGTAAATTAAGCAATGCTCACACCTACTTGTGATTTTACGAGAAACCGCCTAAATCGGAATCCCATTTGGCACTTAAAATGTCAAATTTTCTACGTGTTTTTGCCAAAAAAGCCCAAAAATTGCTCAGTAGGCGGGCTCTTTTTCCGACTCAATACCTGCTTCGAAAATTCGGATTCGGAATTTCGGTCTTCGGTTGTGCTTCGGATTTGATTTTTAACGTTGCTTCGGATTCGGTTATTTTAAGCTTTAAAACCTGTGCAGAACGGAATTTCAAAAAAAAACTCGGTCTTGTGCGAAACTTTTTGGCACGTCCAGACACTAGCGCTTCAGTGTATAGGGATTGCGGTATGCAAATAACTTCATTTTATCAAAATAATGAGCCATAACAGTGGGAAACAACAAACGAAACGAACTAGTGCTTGCGTCGAATATGCTTATTGATGACACACTTGTCCGCCGCTTGGTAGACGCATTGTGGGCACTGGTACGGCTTCTCGCCCGTGTGCTTGCGAAAGTGCCTATCCACTTTGGCCTTTTGCGCCGCTCTGTAGCCGCAGTTTTCGAACGGGCATCCGTACGGTTTCATGTCGGTGTGCACCATTCGAGTGTGCGTGATGAGGTGGTCGATCTGAGTCGCGTTATAACGGCACTTCTTGCACCGAAACGGCCTTGAACCCGTATGCGTTCGCACGTGTCTCGTCAAGTTGCCTTTCAACGACGTGGTGTACTTGCAATAACTGCACGAGTGGCGCGGCGTCGAGCGCTGGTTGTCCGCCTGAAAAGTGCGGGTTTTTCAAATTTGGGCTTTCGCGCTTGGTACCGGAATCCGGGGGTTTGGTTACCGGTAT
>JNEY01001179.1:15991-31437 GCA_020875895.1 Aphelenchus avenae
GTCGACCGGAGAACATTCTCCTTACCACTGATCCATTCCTCGTGGAGCGCACACTTGCGTCGGAACTTCTCCGCAAGATTTTCCAGGCGCTCCAGCCTAAATTAGCAGGTTGACTGGGTGCTGAGAAGCAGATGGTAGTTACCTCATCATTTCAGTGAGTAGCCACTCCTCGAAGCCCTTCTCCGAGCGTTCCAAGTCTTGCCATGCGAAGCCGATATCCTAAATTGCCGTACAGTAAGTTATTTGACATCACCTTCCTTGGAGTGAACTAGCGAAAGTTTACAGTAGCTTTTATGCTTTGAATGAAGTTTTACTGTACATTCCATTCAGCATCCATTGACGAATGCTTACTGTAACTTTCAGGAATACTGTAACGCCAAAACTACTAGTACTGTAAGGGAAGAAATAATACTGTAACTTCCATAAAGTTTCACTAGCAAAAGCTTACAGTAGCTGTGACAGAAATACAACTCACCTTGATCAAATGTCCATCCTTGGGGAGGAACGGTGGTCGGTTGCTCAGTCGGAGTTTTGTCTGCAACGTGTTGAAGAGTGTCTCGAGCTTTCCCTTCTCTTCGATCCTCGGTGGTTTCTCGCGGCGGCGGTACGTACGGAAGTCGTCCATCTTCTTTCGTATGTCTTCCAGCGTATCGTCCTCGGGACGATTCGAGAGCCAGGGCTTCCAGCGGTTGACCCACGAGAGCAGCTAAAACACGGTATTGGTAAGCGAGTCGAGGCACATCGAGAGCCAACTCTCAAAAGTACATGGTTTGCTTCAGAAATCGGCACTACATTTTTAACAGTGGAGAAACCAGTTGGTCCATAGTGGGCCCACCAAGCTGAGTTTTAACTTACGTCACTCGCTAGATTGTCGAAGTCGGCCATTAGCTGTTCATTTTCCTGGTTCGTCTTTAAGGCACGACTTATTCGGTTTGCTGCGGTCTCTGCCTAAAATGCGTTGTATGCTCGTTTGGGATAGTGCTTTGGGACCATATCTCAAAAACTGCAAATCCACACCTGCTGCGTTTCCAGGAAATGATGATAATAGCACGAGACATACGTCATGATTGCCTTCTCATCGGGCACAACACTGGACGCCAGAACTAAAACACGTACGTCACTCAAACCAAACACTAGTACGGAATGAAACACCGACCACTGAGAAAGACAGGGAGACGGAGCTAATGTGCATATGATGCTCACGTTCTGAGCGGTGCATATGCAAAAATTCGTAGTAACAAAAGGAAAAATCACTTGACTTACAGTAACACATACAACTATGGAGGGTACAATAAACGCTTGGACGCTGAGTGGTTACAGTACACAACCTTTGAACGTTACCGAAAAGCAAACTTTTGAAGCCGCAGATGATTCAGCTACTGTGTGCCAATGGGTACCATCGCCACAGGAGCAATTGCTAGAAGCAAACAAGCACGACAAGGAAGAAAGGACGTCCACAACGATGGAAGCAGTTAGCTAGCTTTGATGAAATCACGCAGTCACTCAGTTGTTGTGGACAGACGTTAGACCACGGATTGGACTACGGGTTGGACTAAGTGGACGATGGTCGGTCCACGGCAATCGACGACAACGTACTTCGCGTGGGTCTCTCATTGGCTTGATCGACTCGCGAACCACAGGCGGTGGCTGTAGCTGCGGTGGCGGCATTGCAATTAGCGTTTGCCGTACCGGAGTGACACGATTTTCCGGAATGCTTCCGCGGCGCGGCCACGGCTGCCCGTGCCCGTTTTGGACCGGTGGCGCATGATTCACTTGTGGAAATCGAAATCGCGGGTCCTCGAAGGCATGGTAGAAGCAAGAGACGTAGGTCATGATAGACTTCTCGTCCGGCTTGGCGGAATATGCGAGGTCTGGAAAGGGCGGCTGGAGTGGAGGAAACATTGTTATCACCGCCACCAGGATGAGATGACCATACTATGGAGGAATAAAACGATGGTTCGGAAAATTGGTGGTTCACGGCATATCTCCCGGGATAAAGTAAGGATAACAAGAGTAAAGTTGCAACTGATTTTTAGGAGGAACCAGATTTAAGGTTCGGTAGCAAGAGAAGAGGAGACAGCGATTGCGGCCAGGTCTTCTATTGCCTTGCGAGTGGTTCTATAATCCCAAGAACATGATCGATTTCCTGCGAGCAGCGTCCCATGATTTTGTTGGGATTTTTGATGGAAGCCTTGTCAGTGACAGTAATTTAAGCCAAGCTCTAGTTACAGTAACTATACGAAAACGTTGAAATTACAGTAAATCAAAATCCGCGTGCATTAGGACTAAGAACCACCGACTAGAATTACAGTTAATGAAAGTAACGACCAAATTACAGTAATTCGCAGAAAACCCGCTCCTAGAGGAGCCGCATGGAAGAGGATCAGCAGCAGTAAACTGGACGAAGAAAAGGAGCAGCAAGACTCGAATGTTCCCTTCTTACCTTCAGCGTCCAACATGCGCGGAATATCCAGATGCTTCTCCGCAACGTCAAACGCCGTGTTCAGGTTGGAAACAGGGTCATGGGAACCAAGTTTATGGTAGTCGATGAGGTCCGGCCGGTGGCGGTGGATTAATGCGCAAAATCCCAGTCCATCCTTCCAGCTAGTAGAGAAATTTTGGATGTCCACATTGTCGTATGGCGCCGTTTTGCGCTGGCACCATAGCAGGAGACCGTCCCGAGCGGAGAGCTCTAAAAGTTCACGAAGGTCATGCTCGTTTCCTCGAAGCGTACCTCCAACGTTGATCTCCTGAATAGCAAATCGGAGAATAATCGTCCAAATGAGCCCAAGCGTCATCTTGACGTTGCCGTCCACAATGGCTAAAATGTCCATGATGAGCGCTCCTAATCCTGCTGCTTGATACAGTTCATCGGTTAGCTACGCTTCCTCTTGCTCATAATTAATTCCACGCTTCACACTGTTGCTGCTTGAACTCCGCTAACTATTTCAGAGCGTGGATCACGACTATGTTCTACAGGGACTTAATTTTTTAACAATTAAACTTTACGATTTTTTAAATTTATTTACTGCGGTCTGGGACCAGGGGATTCCACTGCGGTCCGTGACGACACATTCCATTGGGCTCCGGGGCCATGTATTACACTGCGGTCCGTGCCATCGCTGCCAGCGCTGTCCGTGACCACGCTACCAATGCGGTCCAAGACCACGCTGCGGTCAGTGACCACCCATAACGTTGCGGTCCGGGACTATACACAGCAATGCGGTCCGTGACCACACCATCCACTGCGTTCCGCGACCACGGGATTCCACTGCAGTCCGGGACCACACATCCCATTTGGGTTCCTGACCACGCATTAAACTGCGTTCCGTTACCATGCGTTCAGTTGGAGCCCAGGGCCATGTCTTCCACAGCGGTCCGTGCGCACGGTACCCACACTGTCCGTGAGCACGCTGTCAATGCGGTCCAAGATCACGCTGCGGTCCGTGACCATGCATTCCATTGCGACCTGGGACCATGCACAAGAATGTGGTCCGTGAGCGGACATTCCACTGCTGTCCGTGACCACACATTCCACTGCGTTCCGGGACCACGGGGTTCCACTGCGGTCCGCGACCACGCTGAAATGGGGTCCAGGACCACGTTTCATACGGTCCAGAAATACACATTCCATTGCGGTCCGACATACATTCCATTGCGGTCCGTAACCACGCACTGCGGTCCGTAACCACACATTGCATGGGGGTCCGGGACTACATATTCCACTGAGGTCCGTGATCACGCTGCCAATACATGTGGTCTAGGACCACACTGCGGTCCTTGACCACACACAAGAATGCGGTCCCTGACCACAAATTCCACTGCGGTCCAGGACTTCACATCCCATTGCGATCCAAGACCACACATTCCATTGTGGTCTGGGACCATACAAAGCAATGCGGTCCGTGACCACACATTCCACTGCAGTCCGTGACCACACATTCCATCGCGGTCCGGGACCACATATTCAATTGCGGTCCAGGACATTCCATTGCAGTCCTGGGTGCCCACGCTGCCAATGCGGTCCAGCATACGCATTCGTTGCGGTCCGGAACCGCGCATTTCACTATTATCAGGGACCGCGCATACCACTGCGGTCCGGGACCGCAGATTCCGTTGCGTCCAGGAACAAGCATTCCATTGCGGCCCGGGACCATGCATTATACTGTTGGTAGAGACCGCGCATTCCCCGGTCGTCTGTGCCCGCGCATACCACTGCGGCCCGGGACCTCCTCAAATTCCATTGCGGTCCAGGACCATACACGGCAATGCGGTCTATGACCACACATTCCATTGCCGTCCGTGACCATACATTCCACTGCGGTCCGTGACCACACATTCCACAGCGGTCCGTGCGCACGGTACCCACACTGTCCGTGAGCACGCTGTCAATGCGGTCCAAGATCACGCTGCGGTCCGTGACCATGCATTCCATTGCGACCTGGGACCATGCACAAGAATGTGGTCCGTGAGCGGACATTCCACTGCTGTCCGTGACCACACATTCCACTGCGTTCCGGGACCACGGGGTTCCACTGCGGTCCGCGACCACGCTGAAATGGGGTCCAGGACCAGGGCTTTGCACTCGTTCGAGTTTTCGTTTTCGTTTTCGTTCGTTTTCTCGTTTTCGTCGGACGAAAACGAAAACGAAAACGAGAAGTTTCATTTTGGGGAAACGAAAACGAAAACGAAAACAAGGATTTTATTTTGGCCGGACGAAAACGAAAACAAAAACGAACGATTTCATTTCGGCGAACGAAAATGAACGAAAACGTGACTGAAACAGGCCAAAATGCGTATTTTGACCGATTTTGGGCAGTTTTCGTCTTCGTTTTCGTTCTCGTTTTCGTTTTCGTCCGACGAAAACGAAAACGAAAATGAGTGATTTCATTTTCGTCTTACGAAAACGAAAACGAAAACGAGTAGTACCATTTTCGTCGGACGAAAACGAAAACGAAAACGAGTGACCTCATTTTCGTCAGACGAAAACGAAAACGAAAACGAATATTTTTGAAAATGCAAAGCCCTGTCCAGGACCACGTTTCATACGGTCCAGAAATACACATTCCATAGCGGTCCGACATACATTCCATTGCGGTCCGTAACCACGCACTGCGGTCCGTAACCACACATTGCATGGGGGTCCGGGACTACGTATTCCACTGAGGTCCGCGCTTACGCTGCCAATACATGTGGTCCAGGACCACGCTGCGGTCCTTGACCACACACAAGAATGCGGCCCCTGACCACAAATTCCACTGCGGTCCAGGACTACACATTCCATTGCGATCCAAGACCACACATTCCAACGCGGTCCGAGACCACGCATTCCACTGCGGTCCGTGACCACACTTTCCATGGCGGTCTGGGACCATACACAGCAATGCGGTCCGTGACCACACACTCCACTGCTGTCCGTGACCACACATTCCACTGCAGTCCGTGACCACATATTCCATTGCGGTCCAGGACATTCCATTGCGGTCCTGGGTGCCCACGCTGCCAATGCGGTCCAGCATACATTCGTTGCGGTCCGGAACCGCGCATTCCACTATTATCAGGGACCGCGCATACCACTGCGGTCCGGGACCGCAGATTCCGTTGCGGTCCAGGAACAAGTTCCAGGACCACACATTCCATTGCGGTCCGGGGCATCCACGCTGCCCATGCGGTCCTGCCTACGCATTCCGTTGCGGTACGGGACCGCGCGTTCTACTATTATCAGGGACCGCGCATACCATTGCGGTCAGGGACCGCAGATTCCGTTGCGGTCCAGGAACAAGCATTCCACTGCGACCCGGGACACCATGCATTATACTGTTGGCAGAGACCGCGCATTCCACGGTCGTCTGTGCCCGCGCATACCACTGCGGCCAGGGACCTCCTAAAATTCCACTGCGGTCCAGGACCATACACAGCAATGCGGTCCGTACCCATGCTGCCGATATTGTACGTGACCACGCTGCCAATGCGGTGCGGGACCACGCTGCCGTCCGTGACTACACACAGCAATACGGTCCGTGACCACACATTCCATTGCATACCAAGACCACACATTCAACTGCGGGCCGGGACCGCTTATGCCACCGCGCCCGGGAATGCGCATTCAACTATAATCTCGGAATCCACATTCATTTGCAGTCCGGGACTGCGCGTTCCACTGCGGTCCGAGTGCGAGACCACGCTTTCCCCTTGAGGGCCAGTACAATCTTCCGGGAAAAGTTGACATTTTCCGGGGTATCTTCCGTACATACGTACCTTCTGGCGCAATGGACACTAGCTTGACGCCTTTTGACTCGATGTATGAAAGAGCCTTTGCCACATTCGCGATCTTATGGAACCGCATCTTCCCGCGGTCCGGCCGTGGAAGTGGCTCACCGGATATAACTTCCAGCAAGAGCATGAGTTTGAGGCCTGAAATCAGGTTCAGTAAAGTACGTTGTAGATGGAAATGTTACCGCTTTGAAAGTCCTCTTCCAGGATTTCGATACCCGTTCCAGCTTTGCGCAAGTGACTATTGCACCATGCGGTGAAGGTCTAGATTGCAAGTCAGCAGTGCAAGTAGCTTCGAATGCAGTGGAAAGCGTACCTTTTTCTGCTGCTTCTCCCAGGCCGGATCCAAGAGCGCGCCAGGATCCCACTCCTCTTCCTGTTGGGTGTGATCGTATCCAGGCCTATAGTACGGAGGACGCTGGTAAGAATTATAGTAATCGACCATATTGACCTAAAATGCTAATTGAATTGATCGTGGCTAACGGATTGAAAATGCGTATACGCAAAAAAACGCGATAATGAATGAGAGAAACGCGTTCTTTTGGTTTCTAGCGTCTGTGAAATCTTACATCTTAAGCTACTGTTGTTGGCAAACACTGTTCAGTAAAGAGCGATTCTTGGGGAACATGCATGTTATTAGAGAAATCGTAGGAGAAAACGACGTAAGCATCCGGAAGCATCCTGGAAGTAGCAAGCCACTTTCGTCCTAACGACTGACGCCAATAAAAGGGAAATGTTCCGAATGTTAGCATTGACCCGAGCAAGCCATTCATGCGGTCGAGCAAGTGGTGATCGCGGATTTAGCCGACAACTGACCAACTGCTCGTCGCCGCTGTTTGCGGTTAATCCCCGCGGATAATGACGCTTTTAGAGCGTAACATTGACGGGCCGCGAATGCACGTAAACTAACAGGGAATTCGATGGAAATGCTTTGAAAAATGGAAATGCTTGAACTTGCAAGGGAAGTAAGATGGGTAGTAAGTGTTCGGATGAAATGTGTTTGAGATATCATCGATGGATGACTAATGGAAACTGGTAACGTAAACTTTAGGATCTAGGTATATAGGTTAGATATTCGCGGGAAACGGGGACAAATCCGGGAAGAGACTGCTTGTTGTGGAACACGATTTGCAATTGCGCTCTTGTCACGACACTAGCGCTAGAACATCGGTGTCGCATGCAATCAGTCGCTGCAGCGCAAGCTGGCGGCTAAACACATGAATCATCGAAGGCGGCAATTAGTGGCAGTTGTGCGCACTTTTTCAAGCACTTAGAACAATAAAAGCCGGTTCCCGCCGCAGAACGGAAGGCGGCTCGCCGCATTTCTCAAGCGGGCGAAAGGGAAGTGGGTCAATTTTGTTTGCACTAGCTGACCATCAGTGCGCATGTCGAGGCGGGAAATGTGTTCGCTGGGCATCCGACCGGAAATGATGCGCTGCAGCGGAATTGGGGAGCACCTGCGCACAGGCGTCTTTTTCCCAGTGAAATTAACCTGTAGGCTTGCCGGTCGCACAACGAGGGGTGCAATGTTGAGGAGCGAGTGGGAAAAACGAAGCGATATGCACCACGAGCACTAGGTGTGAAGAATAGCGGAGAAACTCAGTGGAGCTATTGAGGAACTGTTGCAATCAGACGTGTGTATTAGGAGGAGATATGTCAAAAATAAAATTGGGAGGGACGTTGGTAAGAGCGACATGAAAGTGCATTAAATGGTGATTCTTGCATTTCTTACTGACCCCTTGTTGGATGGAAAGTCATTGACCCATGGTGGAAGATGGAAAGGAAAATATGTTTCCAACGGGCCCATTTTCCATAGAGGCAAAAATCCCTGGAAGTTGTTTACTAGATATAACCTTCTGGAAGTAGGATGGACTCGCTTTGCGGCTCACTGTTGTTTGCAGCTCACCGCTAATCGGAGGCCGTCGGGAAAGCAAAGATCGATCAGAGACTACCCGCAAGTGGCGAGAGTGACGAGCCGGGGTTGGACAAAGCCTTTTGTTGTAGTCATTAGTCTCCTCCGCCCCGGGTTATGCAACCGACCCGTGCGGAGATTATGCAACGAGACAAAGGAGCAGCGGAGCGGTTGACTTGCTGACAAGGTGGCAATCGTTGGGAAGGTATCGGGGACAGCCGTCTGACCCGCGTCGGGTGCGTGGACGAGACAACAGTTGGTTGTACTGCAAGGACAACGAGGAGTAAATGGGACGGCACTTGCAGACCTTCGAATCCTCAAACGCTGGCTTGGGAAAGGTGACAAAGTTCAAGGTTGTATCGATGTCCGGTGTGAAACGCTGTTTTTTTACCGGGAAAAAAGGAGATTAATGCCAAAACGGACATACAACGACAAGCCTTCCAATAGCTGAAGGAAAAACGGAGTGAGAAAAACAAGCCCACGATCGAAATAAAAGACAGAAACAGATTTTGAAAAAAGCCTCTATTCGTAATGGCCCATATCGGAGCAAGTAGAGAGACGATTCCCGATATCGGATATTATTCCGAAGAAGAAGAGCCAAATTTGAAAAATAAGAAGAAATTAGAATGAGCTGGTGCTAGGAACGGAAGGGCCTTCACTCGTCCCACTCGGCCTTCACCGGGACGGGAAGCCCCGTCCCAGTAGCCTTCACTAGTTATCACAGCTCCTCGCTCGCCTCTTAGTTAGCACTGCTCCTCGATCGCCCGTTGAGCATGATTGATTGCTCCAGTTTCCCGAAAATATGTTCGCTCGACGGGTAAGCCGCGACGCTAATGCTTCCCAAAATAACCCGATAACCTATGCCGTGAGCCCGTTGGTTCAAAGACATTGACATGTGTTTCAGTCGTCCAAAATTATTAGCAGTTAAGACATCAAACGGCAGGCGCGTTTCAAACTCGACAATACTGCCATCGCCGCAGCGATAATGAGGTCGGCAATAAACGACCGGATGGTGGCAAGTTTCTTATAGCATTTACGACTTGTTGCTCGGCAAACAAAAGAAATAGGTAAGCCAATGCGACCAATGCCATATGTACGATAATTGTCCGTGGATACGGATTTGACCTACCGAGGTATGCGACACAACTGTTGCAGCACAAATCCCCCCCTCACCAAAAAGGCGCGACATGCATGTTGCCACACTAGGTAAGTACAGTAAATGCGCCACTACCACAGTAGCATTTACTTATACCCCAGCAGCCGGCACTCAGTCGGTACTTGCTGGCACTTACAGTAGCGCGTCAGTTACGGTAAACTACGCTTACAGTAAAGAGGCGGTGGGCCCAGCGCAGTCCAGCGCTTACGGTATTGCAACCCGAGAAGTTTAATATACAGTAATATAAAAGAGAAAAAACTTCAGGGGGCACTCGGCACTCGCTGGCACTTACAGTAGCATTGCATGTTATGGTAATCTAGGAATTACAGTAAATTTGCGTTAGGCACTGCGAAGCGCGTTCCTACGGTATTGCAACCTGAGACAGTTATATTTACAGTAATATAAGAGAGAAAAAACATGTGGTCTAATTACTCCGATGGCAACCCGCGGGCACCTCAATCATTGTACCAGCGAGCTGTTGAACAATTAATCATGCTCCTCTCCGATGTGAAAGGACGCAAGTGGAGGAGGACGTAACGGAGGGTAATAGCCTCGGTAAGCGACACTGGCCAGCAGCGGCTAAGTAACGCTCCACGGAGCGGCCACTCGACGCAGCGCGAAAGGAGTGTTGTGTGTGGCAACGACTGCGCCAAACAGAGTGTAAACCTGCGCGAAACAAATCCGCGCAGAAGAAAAACGAAGCGCAAGCACGCGCTGTTTCGAAGCGATCGAAAGCCGCGGCGCATTACACGCGGTCAGTCGCACTTGCGCAGGTGGTGGCTGCAAACAGGTTAGCTGGGCGCAAAGAATGGAGATGGGCATGCGCAAGTGATTCGAGTTTGCAACCGAGCGCTACGCGTGGCCAGCACCCAACGGGTTAGCCACACGTTGTAACAGCGCTGGTGGACATATAAGGAGTAAGAGGCGAGGAGATCTCCGTAGCGGAACACATTGCGCTATTGGACAATGAAATGAAACGCGCAGAAAAAAAACAGCTCCGACCACTCCTTCGCGCACGTTGCCTGATGAATGGACGCGGGTCGTAAAAGACGTTGTGTGTTTGCGTAAGTGTTGCGCAAGCACGCGTGTCATTTACGTGAATCACGGCAAAAAGTCTTAGCATGTATATCGCCAATCAACGGTATGCGCAAACGGCCCGGTGGACAACGTGTTACTACGCACCTGCAATGCTCAGTGAGTGCCGCTCACTTTGAAAATAGGTACCAATAAAGCTTAACAGTCAGGCACAAACAAACGAAACGGTAAAGGCCGGGAAATGTTAAGTACACTAAAAGGCTTTCTAGCCATAAATCAATAAACATTGGACAGCAATGGAACGGAACACGTTGCGCTGTTGGACAACGGAATGAAACACGCAGAAAAAAACAGTCGCGAACACGGCCGCGACTTTGCGCGCTTGCTGAATGAACACGTTGTCGTAAGAAGTTATGTGTTCAGTGCGTATTGCACAAACGAGTGTGCCATTTGTGCCAGTATCGTAAAAAAAACTAGCTACAAAAGACCGATTCCTTCGTGCGCCATAGCCGAATGCGCAAAACAACTGATGGGTATTTTTTGCTCCACTAGCTTGCGCAACGCTCGATGTGGACTGATCCACTTGGAAATGGCGCGCGCCTTGAACGCTTATGTAAGCAATGATTTCTGGTCACGGTCGGTAACCCGAAAGTGTGTATTTGCGCAGCTTACTCATAGTGTACTATTGACGGTGGAGGATGTGGTAAACATGGATGGACTGAGTCACTTCCAGGTTAGAGGCTCACTCCTGACAACGCTCTCCTCAACACAGCAGGAATGAGTAACCAGCAACTAGCGGTAATATTTAGTGGCCCTATTGAAGGCTGATGGGCATTACTGTAATAAGAAATGCCGCGGGAGGTAGGCACAAATAAACGCAAATCCGGAAGCTGAAAAGACATGAAACACTCTGGAATTTTGTCATGCAAGGAAGCGGTGGACACTGGACAGTGTTTCCTTGGTGGACATTCTGCGGTCGGTGGTCCGCATTCCTCCGCGGTGAGGTGTTTCGACCGCAGTGCGCAGCGGTCGCGCAGAGGGAAACGAGGTGATGATGCGCAGTGGGGCGAATCACTTCGAATGGACTGCGCGCACCGTTGGCGCCGCACAAACGCTTGGTCAAGCGAGGGGTGCACAGTGAGTGCGAAAATACACGATTTTGGCGGAAAGAGGTTTGTCAACCGAAACACTTTCATTACACAAACATGAATTGATTTCAGTGATGATTTTTTCCGGAAAATACGTAAGTGCATGCAACGTTTTAAAGTGGCATCAATAAAATTAAAGATCGGCAAACGTTACCCGTACCGTACTGCCGTACCGTACCGATAGTACGGCAGTACGGTACGGTACGGCCCGTAAGACGGTACGGTACAGCACCAGTAGGGCCCGTATTCGTTACAAAAAGCTAGGAAACACAAGCCGTACCGTACAGCCGTACCGATAGTACGGCAGTACGGTACGGTACGGCCCGTAATACGATACGGCCCGGGTGCAGATCTTTAAATAAAATCATTTCAGGTACTTGAAACGCTATATTCAGGGCGGCATGCCGGAACATGCCGTCCAGGAGTGTCCAATCCGAACGACCAAAAACCTCATTCGGAATTTTCTATCGAGCGAAGCCGCCAAATTTCTTTTTTGTGCACAAATTCGACAAATAGTTGTAAAAGCAACGCATTTAAAAAAATTAAATTATTATTAAACTGAATTAATTATTAGCAATCAAATTACTTATTGATTAAGATATTATTTTAATTATAATTATAATGTTTATTATAAGTATTTTTATTAAGTATTCATTAAGTTAACTTAAATTAAATTATTTAAGTAAGCATCTTAATTTAAAAGCAATGCAAACCAGTATCACAAATGGAAGTCAACATTCATCTGCAGGGAATGGCGTCCGAGAAGTCCTTCACGTTGTGGCACTTCTTCTTCGTATCATTTGCGCGTTCAACGCGTGCTGTAAAACAGCATTTCGGAGATCAACCACATTAGGGGTTCTTGCAACACCCGTCTTGTTGTAGACACGATCAACAACGTCGTTTATAGAGCTTGCAACTTTAAGCAGGTGCGATGACGCTTTCCATGACTCCGTGATCCGCGTGGAGCCTCTCATGTCTGCCCGTTTGAACAACAAGCACGGATTAAGCAAACCTTCTGCTCTTTGGGACCCGGCCGCCTGCTAAACCGAAGTTTCATCGGAGCACTATGACAACCGAAAGTGCGAAAGTCCGCGCACTTTTACGCGATGGCTCTAGTTTGGTGATGAATGCATGTCATGGCAGCTTGAGCGTTCGTTTCATGCAGATATGCAAATGCTCTGACGTGTGGCACAGTGACCGCGCTGCGAAACGCGACACACTTTTGCTCCTGTTTGACTTCTGCTCATTTTTGAGGGCGAGGATACACGATTCCACCGTTCTTCTCTTTACAGCCTCGGTCAGCACAGAGTAGACTTCGGCAGCCGTTTCCGTACCGTCTTCCGTTCCGGTCTTCGTACCGTTTTTTTACGGAAACGTAATACGGAATGGCGAGGGGGTAAGACGGGGCCGTATCCCGTTCCGTACTAGTACGGAACGGGGCACGGCATAGCTCGCAAAATGATGGCGTTCTGTGCCGTTTTAGTGGAGAACGGCACGGGAATCGGCCTTTTTCGCTGTTCCGCTTTCCATGCGCTACTCTACGGAACGGTAGGGGGTTTCAGTACGGAAACGGATCCGGTACGGAGGGAGGTTAGCCGAAGTCTACTCTGTGGCACAGAGTACCAATGCTCAGCCTTCCACATCATTTTATTCATCGTCCCTTATCACAATATTGAATAAGCCTTTGCTTCCTGACTGCGAATAGCAAGTCGAAGTCGAAAGCTAAGGGTAGCCGCAGGGGCTATTTTTTCGACTACCCTCCACCCGCCTTACTAGGTGGCGTCCGTTGGAGGGGATACTGTTCTTAACTTCCGCCTGCAAAATATGACCTTTTTAAGCAAAATATGGTCAACTACTGGGCGCTCTTGACTAAAAATGCCAAAATGGTCGCTCTGAATGGCGCTATATCTTCCACTTTTTGCGTTTGACATGAGTTAAAGCGCGCGTAAAGCTTAAACGCGAAGTTTTAGTCGAATTTTGCGTGTTCGTGCCTAACATGAGCCACTTTCAAGCGGTTTCGAGCACTTCGCCTCGGCTTCACCTGAGTTTCGAAGGCCTTGCTTATCCCACACACGGACCAGTCAGCCTGAAATTACCTTGCTTGGCCAAAGGCGTAGTCCAAACGCTGATTGTTTAGCGAAGGCTCTTATGGTTTCCACCAGCAAGGCTCCTCGCTTGGTGATCGTTCCCTAATTTCTTTCCTTGTGGGTACGCCGTCGTTTTCGCTAAGCATTGCGCATGGACCATTCTTGCGCTCCACCGCTACGGGTTTACCAAATATTCACGACAATTTCAATGTTCGAAGCACTGACCTCTCTCGAGTGGGGAAGCCGTTAATGGCATTCCATTAGGGATTCCCCGTGCTGAGCCGCATGAAAGCAATTAGCGCTAATCTCTCCAAGGCGCGGATTAGAGGGGACTTGTCTTTTTTTTCCTCGATGCCCAACACGTCCTCGGCTTTCAAACTTATTACCCTGTGCTGGCCAGAAGGAAACCGGGTGTTTTTTTTGGTTGTTAATCAACTAAACACAGCTGGGGACGAGAGGGTGAGCGTCAATGCAACGACGCTAACTTATCGACCTTTCGGAGTCACTTTCTAGTGGTGGCTGTAGCCGCGTGAAAAATCGGTCGTGCTGTCCCGAGCCGTTTTGCAGTTTTCACGGCACGGGTAAAAAAAAATAACTGTCGTTCAGTGCCGTGAAGCCGACCGGTGAAACCGCCCATGCCGTGAAGCCGCTTTTCGCGGCACGGCTCACGTCACGGCTGGAGTCAACACGGCAGGGTTTACGGCACGCTGTGTACCGCCCAACCCTACTTTGCGATACATTCGGCTAAGCGGCCCATCGGAATATATAGCTCTAGCACACCACTAGCTCCGTTACACATTTTAGCGCTAACGACGTTTTCTGTACTGGACCATTTAAGAAAAATGTTCAGTGTTTCCTCCATTAACAGCGTTCGTAGAGGGACCGGCACTGATACGTTCATCCCGGTCCCCGTTCCGTTCTGCAGTCTTTTTTCCGTTCCGATTCATCTTTGTTCTGAAATCAGTCACGCGAGTTTGGGGCAGTCTCTTGAAAGCGCCGAAAAAGTTTTATCTGCCCCACTTGCCAAACATCCAAGAAAAATCAATGCGAACGACAGGGTAACTGAAAGTTTCTGGAAGGTGGCAGCGTGGCACCGCAAGTTACGGTCAGGATACGCGCGACTTCAAAGGCAATTTTACACTTAATTTTTATAAATGTAAGTAACTAACTTATTCGTTGCCTACTCTTATTTGTATACTTGCTTAACGCCTATTTTTTATCGGGGACCTTCTGCCGAAATTATTGTTCCCGCCTTGGTTCCGTCCTGCCCCCGGGCATTTTTTTGCGTTGCCATTGGCGTTCCGTTCTCAAGCGATCCGTCGACAACTTCAGTCCCTTTTCCATTATCGACCAGCCCTACTACATATTTATTTTGAAATTTCAGTCATTTTCCGATTTACCACTTCTGATTGTGAAGCCTTTATCGTCTCGGGCACTTGAAGCAGAACCCATTAAAGTCTTCACAGTTCGCTTCAAAACACAATCCTTATCCTTATACACTAAAGCGCTGGTGTTTGTTCGTCCCCCCAAAAAAGTTTTTCGTATCGGGTCAAGTTTAGTATCATTTGATAGGGCTTCTAAAGTTATGTAAAACAGGAAAGTTTCAGTCGAATCCGTTGTCTACAAAAAAAGTTATGATAGAACAAAGTTTCAGCTACTGGCACCTGCTTACATGCCATAGCGGGGCCGCTATGGCATGCTTCCCAGGCGGACAAACAGGCAAAACTTTATCTGATTTCCGCTCTTAGGGGGCTTTACTGCATGCAGAATCCAAAAACAGCGTTAGTTTTTGTAAAGGAGGTATTTTGGAGGGGGGTAGGGGAGGAGGGGGGGGG
>JNEY01001180.1:11523-28734 GCA_020875895.1 Aphelenchus avenae
CGACGAGTATTTTAAGCTGAGCCAGAAGGGAACAAGGGTGAACTTTCCGGTTTGTTAGTTCAGTTCGTTCAGCTGAACGTGCTAGCAGATTCGACACTTGAGGCTATGCTGTAGATGCCCCTCGTTACGGCTGGGGGTACCTACATTCAAAAGCTCATAGCGGTGACATCCGAGCGGAGGCTGTATGCGTCTGTAGATGGTACCGCTCGGATCGAAGTCGGCAGATCCAGATGGGGAGAACAGGCACTTGCAGATGCCGGTGATTCCTAAAGAAAAGAATGGAACTTTCACTGGAATGTCACTGCCTGTTGAGTACCTGAAGCGACGCATGAATGCTGCAGCTGTCGCGTGAGCTCTTGGTTCTTTCGGCGCTCATCTACAAGATTGGCTCTCAGCAGAGCGATGGTGCGGTCCTGATCACTGCCCTAAATTAAATTACTGGCTACCATCCGCAGTCTCGCTGGGCACTAGCTATACGCTTTACAAGGGCGTGCTCAGTATCGGCCATGAACGGGTGGGTGGATCACAAGGGCCAGAGAATAGATTTACAGAGGCATAAGTGTGACCAAACAAAGCCTTTTTTAGCGCAATTAGGACTCATTTACGTGCAACAACCAGAAAATAGGCAAAATACTTCTTATGAAAAGGTCGGAAAGTTTACCGCTTTTCAAGAGTTCTCTTTTTAAAGATAGCGAAGGGCCCCGTCGGTCAATAGGCGCGTAGCACTTACATTCGACGACGAGCTCACGCACCTCCTGTTCAAGGTGGACTCTCTCGCGCTGCTCCAGACGGAAAGCTTGCTGGTGATCGTCAGCTGAAAGTATTTCGGATCAATTACTTTGATGCCAACTAAGGTTCGCACCTGCACTTCTCCAGAATTCGCGCTGCATAGTGGTTAACTCGACCTCCGCTCGAAGCTCCCCGACTTGTACCTTCAGTTTAGCGTTCTCGGTCGCGAGGGAAGCCGCTAGAATTACAATTATAAATGCCTCAGAGAACGGTCAATTCATCTAACTTACCGCAGAGCTCGTCCATCCGACGGTTTTCCTCTTCGTCATCAAACGAGTCGTAGCCGTCCTGGTTGGCCTCGTCCGCGGCTTCATCCGCATCCGAATCCTCCAACGAGTCGTAGCCGTGGTCCGTCGTCAGGCGAGGACGCTTCGAAGTCTCAGCTAGACTTGCCTGACTGGATACGGAGAAATCTGAAAGCACTGCTTAGCTTGAATCGAGCAGAAAATGAGACGATTACATTCGTCTTCGCTGTTATCGACTATAATTCGCTTCTGCGGCGTCCGCTTCGTCGCTGCCATTGCGTCAACAGTAGATGGGTTCCCGCCGCCCATCGGAGACCTAAAAGTAACGGTCCATGACGTGAAACATAACAGACATCTTGTAGAACATTAGCGGCTAGCAGACTGAAGCAGAAAGTCCAGTCTAAAAAATGAGGATATTCAGGCTATTTCCGATAAATTTATTGACGTGGGACGCGCTTTGGCCAGTGGTATGTTTGAGCTTTTAGCAACGAATGTAAGAATCCTAACGCAAACACACGAAACGGATTGCACAAATGAAGACAAGCGCGCAAACATGGCTTTTTCCCTATCATCAAAGCGAATGCCCGCACAGAACGCCAACAAGTTGCAAACCAAGGGCCGCCTGGAGCAAACTCAGTCAATCCTTCGCAATCAGCAATCGGATGAGGGAGAAGTAACAAGAGAAGAAGTAGTATGAGCTGCAACAATCCTCTGAATCAAAACCCGTGATCTAGCACTTCAGAAGTAGGTACTCATTTAGGTAGCCAGGAATATGTCCAGCAAAACAGTCAGTGCTCGTTTCGTGCTGGGTTAGCCCTAGATATGCTCCAGTTAACCCTGGCGGGTTAACTGACGGTTACCACATAACGTAATGTTTATCAGAGTAGTGGAAGACTTGGCTGATGCACATGGGCTGGGCTGATGAACAGGGGGAGTAGCACCGAAACTTCTGACACGTACCATCAGGACACTTCCTATTTCCCCTTGATAATTGCTGCGTGCGTAGCACAGGTTCATAGCGTTTATTAGTAGCCTCATTTTAAGTTAATTTGATAAAGTGGAACTACCGGATGAAATTTGAGTTAATTTGGTAAAGTGGAACTAAACGATGAAAATACAAAGATGTTCGAGATTCGTGCAGTCTTCACGGCTCCGCGAAGAGGCAGACGGCGTAGGGGCGGATCGCGTAGCCGCCCGGCATCACCCAGTATTCGCCGTCGCGTTGTGTTGCGTGCCTGCCGAGCTGCTTCTCCCGCGGGTCGACGAAGCACTGGAGCACGACGCGATAGCCGGAGCCCTAAAATCCAAGTAATTACGAACCCTACGCTTTCCAGAACTTTCCTGGTGCATGAATGGTTTTGCGAAAGCCCGCGCGGTGTCCGCATCCGGTGAGCAGTAGATACCATGACCGTACCTAGAAAAATGTGTTGGTCGTATGCTGCGGTACCGTAACGAATGGGATTGATGCCCAAAAATGGGGCGGCTATAATACTAGTTGGTTATGGGGGATGGGCCACTAAGTTTTCACTTTTAAGAGTCAACTTACGCCGCTCGCTGCGCCTTGCTCATGTGGAAGCCGTTACGGACGATCTGCTGCGCACTCGCCAGCGTCGTGCCGTGGTAGGCGACGGTCCAAGCTCCCGTTCCGACGTGCCACCACGCGTCCCCGTCGTCGTACTTGCCCAGGACCTAGAAGAGCCCTCGCTTGAACTGATGTGAAGAAAGACATACATTCAGGATGTCGTAGCGGTGGCATCCGAGCGGACGTTCGGCAGCACGTGCGTAGATGGTACCGTCGGGAGCCGAGTCGAACCGGCTTGCCGCAAAGAAGAGGCACTTGCATATGCCGGCGATTCCTGAACAGTCAATTGCGGAAATGGAAATGAAAGATTGCGGATATGCAGATGGAAGGCTACAGCTAAGTCATAAACAATAAAAGGCCAAGCCAGACTGATTCGCTCTCCTAACACGAAGAGGACTCAGCTTCGATGGTCGATCGCGTACCTGTAGGAGCCGGAGGGGCCCGAAGCTGCCGTTCGAGTTCTCCGTTCTTCTCGTACTCCCTCCTCAGCATCCCGTTTAGATGAACGATGGTCGAGTCGCGCTCATCCACTAAAAACTAACATCAGTCATTTTCTGAGTCCGTGTAAACACAACACATACACTCCTTGTCGACTTTGACCACCACTACCATACCGCATGCCCTTTCACACGCATCTTAGCGTTGCTGCATGCACCATAGCGCTACCGCTGACCCCGGAATGACCCTTTCGTGCGAAACGGACTCTATTTTCGGGTTTTCCATGCTTACAACCCTAGTATGTCTCAGTTTTATACAATTTCTCATTCTTACCCGCCATGGGACGCATGCTATACTAGGGGTTATGAAAGGATGTTAATAAACTTTCTGATTGCTATCGAATGATATCTAAATAAATTGCTTTGCTATCTAAACTGAACGGGGTATCAGAGATTTAAATGTTCGCTCGCATACAACCAACCGTGCGCTGTATACGACGAGGCCAAATTCTAACGCGCTTACTTTCCTGGACGAGCTGGCTGATCTCCTGGTGGAGCTTCACTCGCTCGCCGTGTTCCTGGCGGTAACGATGACGGTTGTCTTCCGCTGAAAACTTGTAGCTTTCGATTACTTCGTCACCAAGAAAGGGTGAGTACCTGAATTTCTCGCGTTATCACGCTGCTCCGTTGTTTCCTCCAGCTTCTCTTGGAGTCGTGCGACTTGGGCCTTGAGCTCGGCGTTCTCCGTCTCGAGCGAAGCCGCTGAAACCCGTATGAATACGCGGACGCAGCGGTCCCATAGCGCTTACCGCAGGCTTGGGCTATTAGACGGTTCTCCTCCTCGTCGTCCATGGAGTCGTAGCCGCGGTCCGTCGTCAGCCGACGACGCTTGGCTTCACGTCGAGTCGGTTCACCGGATACTGCGTCAACTAAAGCTCCGAGTTGCAAGTCTTAAAGCGTCCGCAAACGTGTCAGTAGAGTTCACCTACGTTCATCGTCGCTGTCAACGATGGCAGCCCGCCTGCGTAGCGTCGCACCAGTTCCAGACGGTCCAGCTCGCATTGGCGGACTGGACATTGCGTTAGCTAAAGCAGTAGGTACTTGTAAGTTCCACATAGACAAACGATTCTTTGTATAAAAAGATCCGCGTGAGCCAGTGTAACGAGCGCAAGAGTACAACGCCAGTACGAACGGAATTCTGAACGATCAAGTCAGCACACAGGAAACGTCACTGCACGTGATTAACGTCGCGAACCGAATCAATTAAGGCCCGCATAACACGAATGGAAGCTTGGAAAGTTACCTTTAATATCGTGTAAGCTAGGGAGTTACCGAAGCACATGCCTATTATTGCGTGCGGTTGTACTTTCTTATCAGCCGTAACCGAAGTGGAAGCTACTTACAGCAGCAAAATCATGAGGGACTCGTTTTCAAGGTCAAAGACAGGGAAGTTAAGCAAAAGGAGTTCACATTGAAACCCGTAAATCGCAAGAAGTGAGTGCAAACGGGTCGCGAGTGCAGGTTCTAATAGGTAGTTTAGAAAACCAGGAAGTTTTTTGAGAAAATGTGCCTGACAGAATGGGTTTCAACCAAAATGTTTCAGTCACACAATGGCACTTTGCGAAACAAGTCAACCTATTCTTCTACGACGATTTGGTCGGAAAAATAACAAATCAAAAAGTCATGCGGTGTCCCGAAAGTCCCACCGCAAGGGGAACGGAGTTGCTCAGTCTTGTGAACATTAGAGCTTGCGAGTGCCCACTTAGTAAACAGGTAGCACAGGCTACGGATCAATACACCATTAATCAAGTTGTTTATACTAAGCAGCTTAATCCATCCGCAGTTGCGAAGCAAGGCGAAACTTGACGCGCGCGTAATTGCGAAGGTAACCCGCGGGCAGAACGCCAAGAAGCCTCCCTGCTAAGGACCGCTTGCCGAAGAAGCTTCCAGCATTCGTCAAGTGGTTGCGGAAAACTCAACAACACATTACGCAAGGGCCACCGATGTAACGTTAGAGCACTCCAAGCGTTGACGCCGAAAATTACGCTGGATATGACACAGTCCAACCGACTTACATCGGGAAGCGGCATTATTCTGACTAGTGCCATACGTGCCAATGAACCTCACAAGGTTTATAACTCAGGAAGTGGTACTCGAGCACGTACATGTAGGGCATACCCGTAAGTGTAAAAATGCCCGCACGGAAGTTCAGTTACCGACCGCAGAAGGGTTTTCACGCCACAACATCGGACTCTCTGTGTCTAAAACTTTTCCCTGCTGCAAACGAGAGCCGATTTCTAAAGATTAGAATAGAATAAAGTCGATTTTGCGTTACTCCGAAAGTTTGAGACGGAAAAAAAGGCTCATGTACTTTGCAACCTATTCAGTGCTATGTTGTTTATGCATGCAGACAGCGAGTGGAAACATAAAACGCTTATTAAAATTCTTATTTGCGAGTATGTATGTTACGCAGCAATAGTGCAACAAGGGTTTCAGCTTGACCGAAGAATTCTAGACAGCGCACGAGGCGGATAATTCCTCGTAGTTGCAGATGGCGCAGGGCTGGATTGCGGATTGCGCAGCCGCCCGGCACCACCCAGTATTCGCCATGGGGGTCCGGCCGCCTTCTTTTCCCTGCTTTTTATGCTTTTATATTGGCCCAGATTTGAGCTCATGTATTCGGAGTTATCCACTTAGGTACGCCCTCATACAACGAGCGCCCGATTCCTTCAATTTTTTCGGTACGTGAGGAGGGAAACGGTTAACTTTTTTAAGTCGTCGTACGCTCCTTAGAACTTCTGCATAACGGAGCTCAACAGTTGTCTTAAAGTTTCAAAGTCTCGATCAGATCCCCACGATAAATGCCAACGTGGAGTCGGAACCTTTATTAGTAGCCTACTTTTAGTATATTTTAACCCAGTAGAATTAAACAATGAACAGTCACTGGCATCAGAGATTCGTTCACGGAAAGGGCGGTCTTCACGACTCCGCGTAGAGGCAGACGGCGTAAGGGCGGATCGCATAGCCTCCCGGCATCACCCAGTATTCGCCGTCGCGTCGCTGCGCGTCGTTGGCCGGCTTGCCGAGCTGCTTCTCCTTCGGGTCGACGAAGCACTGGAGCACAGCGCGGTACACGAAGCCCTAAATCCGAGAAATTACGGTCCCAAGGGTTACTAGAACTTGCCTCGTACATGAACGGCGTTGCGTAAGCCCGCGCCGTGTTCGGATCCGGCGTGCAGTATATGCCGTGGCCGTACCTAAAAAACTTTATGGTCTTGCTGATGCTGAAATCAGGCCACTGGGCGGAAAGGGCATCGAATATTGGTCATTCTTGAAATCGAAATCAATGTTGAAATTTTGGAATTAGGTCGTGATCCTGAGGCGTCGAGCCCCGACGTGTGCTCCACACCCAATGGGACCAGCCCACCGGAATGGAAACATTCGATGAGCTTCGACTGTGGATAGTTAGTGGGGAGTGCAAACACAGTTGCAGCCGAAGGGTCGACTCTCTTAGGTCTTTAGGCTTAGCTGCCGTCGAGCTAATAGTTTTACTACCGTAGAGGACGGTAGCCCCTACGGTAGTAGGGGCTACCCGTAGCCGTAGCCTTACTACGCCCAGACATTAACTACCTTAGGCCTAAATGCTTAAATACACATTAAGCCTAAAACTATAGATTTAGCCAAGTTTGGCCTAGATCAAGAGCCGATCGTCCAGAAGCTCATCTTCATATGCCTTACTAGATCAAACTACCCAGTGATTGAACTACCGTAGGCCTAAATGCTTATATAAGTATTAGGTCTAAACCTATAGATTTAGCCAAGTTTGGCCTAGAGCAAGAGCTTCCACATGCTTAATGATTCAGTCGGCCTAAGCATAAAGCTACTGCCTTAGGCCACCGACCTTGTTTTCCCGTACCCGCTTTATATCTCAAGGCCTTTGTACCCCCATGAGAATGTTTTTCTTGGAAAGGGTATTGCGATACACATCATAGCTATTTGGCTATAGCCTAGCACCCTACGGACGCAACCCCAGAAGCTCGTACTTACGCCGCTCGCTGCGCCTTGCTCATGTGGAAGCCGTTGCGGACGATCTGTTGCGCACTCGCCAGCGTCGTGCCGTGGTAGGCCAGCGTCCAACCTCCCGTGCCGCCTTTCCACCACGCGTCCCCGTCGTCGTACTTGCCGTGGACCTAGAAGCGCCCCAGTTTACGCTGGTATAAGAAACGAACACTCACATTCAGGACGTCGTAGCGCTGGCATCCGAGCGGAGGTCGGGTCCGCCCGCCTGGAGCGGATTCGAACTGAATAGCCGGCGAGAAGAGGCACTTGCAAATGCCAGCTATTCCTGAAGAAATAATATCATTATGAGGAAAGGTAGACGGAAAGTAAAAACCATGACACCGCGTAGTAACTAATAGCCAAGACTTGTCGGGCCGTACCGTACCGATTTCGCACCGTCTTCCATTGTAACGGATGTCAAAAAGAGCCGTACTCCGTTCCGTACTAGTACGGCACGGTACGGCCCAGCTCGAGAACTGACGCCGTTTCGTGCGGTTTTTGGAGAATGGAACGGAAAACGGCAGTTTTCTCGCCGTTCCGCTTTCCGTGCCGTAACTGTACGAAACGGAAAACGGCACGGGTGGTCAGCATGAAACGGAGTACGGTATGGGTGGACGAGGAGCGGGCTTCAGCAGCGCTTTAGGTTATAATGTTCTCCACCAAATGGGCTCCGTCTCCTACAGCGTCATTTTGGTAACACTACTCTTGTCTGCTTCGTCCGTTAATCTCAACGACTTCATTGAAAGCTAGTGTCTGATCATGCGCCTACGAACCTGTAGCGGCTGCAGGGTCGCGGAGTTTCCGCAAGAGTTCTCGCTTCTCCTCGCGCTCCTCCTCGAGCTTCGCTTCCAGCTGACCGATGGCGTAGTCCTGCTCTTCCACTAAACTCGGGCATCCGTCATTGCCTGCTTCCGTGGGATCAGGGCCTACACTGTGCGTCCAGCTCGGACATCTCGCGCTCGAGCCGGACTCGCTCGCGGTGTTCTCGTCTGAAGGCGTGCAGGTGGTCGTCCGCTGTAAATAGTGTGTCATTTGGTAAGGCCTTGCAGCGAACGTACCGGTATTCCTCCACAAATCACGATGCTCAGTGGTCTCCGCCAGCTTCTCCTGAAGTCGTGTGACTTGGGCCTTCAAATGAGTGTTCTCCGTCTCGAGTGGTGGCGCTGCTGAAACGCGCATGGACGTAGTGGTAAAGTCTACGCCTGGGCGTGTAAAGCCCTATTTTTATACTTGACCTGAGCTCCTGAGTGTCCTGGTCCTGATCGTCAAAAACGCCATTTGGCACATCCTTGTCCTAATACTAGTCTTGGTCTAGTTCTAGTGTTCTAGTGCAAAGCAAAAATGTGCCCAGCCCTGGTCTGAGCCTGAATTAAGCTTCCAGGCAGATTTTCTATTCAGGCTTAGGTTGGAAAGGCCATTTCGCTGAATTATGCCACCGACGACTCGGGTCTAGAAGTTCTTAAACTTTACGAAATTTGAAGTTTCAGGTAAGGGTTTGGCTCAGGTTTGCAAAAGTTTTGATTTGCAAAAAAAGCATCCGGATTTCGAAAAACCGGTTGACTACACTCCTGCTAGTGGCCCTATAACTCGTACCGCAGAGTTCGCCCATCCGGCGGTTCTCTTCTTCGTCATCAAACGAGTCGTAGCCCTCCTGGCAAGCCTTGTTCGCCGCTTCGTCCGCATCCGGGTCATCGAATGAGTCGTAGCCGCGGTCCGTCACCAAGCGAGGACGCTTCGAAGTCTTAGCTCGACTTGGCTGACTGGATACTGCTGTCACTAAAGCAGCAAGTCCAGTTTCAAGCCTCAAAGACTGCGCAAATGTATGAGTGGGTTTATTAAGCCTACATTCTTCATCGCTGTCCTCGATCACAGCTCGCCTGTGCAGCGTCACACCAGTCGTTGAAGGTCCATCTCGCATCGGCGGACTGGATAATCCGAGAGCTAAAGCAGTGCTTGAGGATTCCATGAGGCCTTGATGGGCCTTACATTCGTCCTCGCTTTCGTAGATTATGGCCCGCTTCCGTGGAGTCCTCCCATCGGATCGTCTCTTAGTAAATCGTTTTGTCGGGGTCACCGCGTCGATGACGAACGGGTTTCCCCCGCCCATCGGGGGCCTGAAAGTATAACGATTAAGTCCGTGGAACACACGCGTACGATGCGTGTTTTATGTTAAGACATGCAATGTACGAGGCGGATGCGGCCGCCTTGTACGGTGGATCAATAAATAAAATAAAGACAACGCAACGAGGACAAGTTACAAGACGTAGAATCCGCTAGCGAAAAGGACGGTTCCAGGCGGTGCATGACTCTAGCAGCACGGGAATTATGGATGATTGATAACGCCAGTGCACGAGAGAATTTCATTTATCAAAGTTAGTTTTTTTCAAGTAGTCCAAATCAAACTTTCAAGGACGAAAGGACGGACTCAAACCGAAGCGCTGACGCTTTGAATCAGCCGTCGATACGAAGCGAAGCTCGCGCAGAATGCCAAGAAGCCTCACTGACAAGAACCGCATGACAAAGTCGCTGTCAGTTTGCTATGTAAAAGACGTGGAAACTGATGTGAAAACGTGCAAACACGTCATGCAACAGCCACCTACCCCTTAAAGTAACGTTAGAGCACTACATGCTTTCACGGGATAAAAACGCTCGCTACAGCACAATCAAATGGACCTCGCAAAAAGGCAGTAGTCGGATCGGAGCTACAAACCCCAACAAATCATCCATGTTTTGTAACGCTGGAACTGGCATTCGAGCGTGTAAACGTGGGCTAAACGCTTTCGCGTAACGGTGACTACGCGGAACGCACACAATTAAGCATTGGCTCAATGGCAACATGACGCAATCAAAAGCAGTGTTTGTCCTATAAGTCCTGGTGCCTTTTCATAACTCGTAAAATTTTACCTAACCAGGCTGTATGCAGCGTTCCTGCGCCAAATTTAACATCGAGCTAGCAACGGCTTTAGCGTCGAAGCAACTGTTGAAAGCTAACAAGTGTGCCTGGTAAAAGCTGACGAATGGTCCAAATTGTGTCCTTGTAAGTTGTGTCCCCGTATAAAGTCGCTTTTTTCCGCATTTTTCGATATGAAATCGCATAAGCTAACTAGAATTGTGGTTTTGGATGCCTAAGCCTCAGCCTTAGCTCCAGAGCCAGGGGATTAAAATCCAGAGCCGGGGGACTCAGCCGTAGAGCTACAGGGGCTAAGCGCTAGTCCCTAGGTGTCGAGGGCTACGCGTAAACTTGTAAACTGTTACCGGGAAACGGTTTTCGTATAACCCTTGTACTCTCAAGATATCCCGGAATTGGAAATACCATGTCGCTTTTATTAGTGGGGCCAAACCCACTTTTTCGGAAAATCCGAAATATACGTCAAAGCTGAAGTTGCCGCTAGGTAATATTGGTGTTCACTACCTTTCAGGAAATCATTACTATTTAGAATACCTCAAATTAGGGATGACTCTGGCCAATACGAGAAATTACGTGCACTTTCACGTCTCAGACGTGTGCGTTGACGTCTGGCAGTACCCCAAAACCGAGGCTGTGCGCCCGCCCTACTTCCTGCCAAACCATTCACGCATGCAGATAGCGAGAGGGAACATAATAAGTTTATTAAAATTCTTATTTGCGAGTATATATGTTTGGCAGCAATGGTGCAACGATGATTCAGTCCTGAGGGCCGTAGAACTCTAGACGGGGCACGAGGCCGAGAACTCGTCGTAGATGCAGATGGCGTAGGGGCGGATCGCGTAGCCGCTCATCACGATCCAGTACTCGCCGTCGCGTCGCTCCGCGTCGTTCGCCGGCTTCACGGACTGCTTCTCCTTCGGGTCCACGAAGCACTGGAGCACGGCGCGATACACGGAGCTCTAGAATGTGGTGGTGTACACAAGGACGTAACAGAGAAATGCGGGACGAAGCAGCGAGACAAAGGCTCACCTTGTGCATGAACCGAGTGGCGTACGACCTCGCGGTAGCTGGGTCAGGCGTGCAGTAGAGACCATGACCGAACCTGAAGAAGATGCCAATAGCGGGGTAACTGGGCTGAGGTTAGCTATTATGATCTAGTGGCCAGAATCAGCAAACGTCAGCCTTGCTAGCAAATCGTAGACTTCAGGCTTAAGCGACTCAAGCTGAAACCTTCGTGTCCTTCAGCCATTAGGCCTAGATGTTTAGCAGACATTATGTCATGAACTTTAGTTGGCTGGTTCACCCTCCTCTGGGCTATGGGTCAACTCTCTTAGGCCTACAAGCTTAGCTGCCGTAGGGCAAGATGCTTAGCGTTACCAGGAAGATTAAACTACCCACATATTAACTACCTTAGACCTAAAGACTTACATACGCATTAGGCCTAACCTAGAGGTTTGGCCTAAAGCATTATCCGATCATTGAGAAGCTCACCTTCGTATGCTAAGGGGTTCAGTCGGCTTAAGCATATAGATGCTACCTTAGGCCTACGTGTTCGTATTTTCGTTTTATGTCTCAAGGCCCTTGTACCCCACGAGAAACGTCATTTTTGGAAGCCCTGGTGTGATAGGGAGCATGCCCTCGCTTGCTGACGTGCAAGCGCCGTCAGCCCACGATTCCGGTCCTAGGGGCTCGTACTTACGCAGATCGTTGCGCCTTGCTCATGTGGAAGCCGTTGCGAACGATCTGCTGAAGGCTCTCCAGCGTCGTGCCGTGGTAGGCCACCGTCCACGCCGCTGGACCGGCTTGGCACCACGCGTCTCCGTCGTCATACTTGCCGCGGACCTGATCAAACAACCGTTAGACTGAATGGGATCCCGTCGAGACTCACATTGAGGTGGTAGTAACTCTGGCATCCAGGCGGTCGCGGCGGGTATACCGACGTCGTCGCGTCGATGGCCAGGCGGCTTTCCGCGGAGAAGAGGCACTTGCATATCCCGAGGATGCCTGCAAAGCAAAGCAGATTAACAAATTCCAAAGTATACCTAATTAGTAAATCACGTCAGAAGCGGACTGGATGTTAACGATTGGGCCAAGAGGCTCAAGACTGTGACTGGAGGTCCAAGAGTGGCCTATTGATGGGGAAAAATGAGGGCCTTGTTGGGATACAAAGCGGGCTTAGGGCGTTCAAGAGTGGCTCTTGCGAGGTCTAAGTGTGGGCCTTGTGAGGTCCCAAAAGTCTGCCTTAATGGTGCTCAAGTGTGGCCCTTCCAAGGTCCAAGGAGAGGCTTTGGCAAGCCCAATAGAAGCATACTGGAGGCGCATGAGTTACGAAACGGTCATAAAAGACCCGTACCGCGAGCACCTAGCTTAGTCACGACGCCCAGGCCCAAGCTACGCCATGTACGGGCCGTATCCTTAGGCCTAAACCAACAGGAGGCCCGACTATTCGCATGTCTTTTGCGGGCTAGAGCCATACGCTCGGTACGGCAGGAATACGGGACAGGTTGGTACGGTACGGTATGCTTTTCTACTAAAAATGTGCTGTACTAAGACAACGGAAACGTCCCATAAGATTCCTTCGGCAACATGAAACGACCGCGTACCTGAGCCAAGCGAGGTAGAGCCGCCGACGCAGTATCCCTCGAGAGCCCGCCTGCATCGCTCCTCCTCGAGCTGCTCCGTCTGCAGGCCGATCGTGTACTGCTGCGCCTTGACGGTGTCTCGCAGCTGCTGCAGCTTCTTGTTCTGCTTGACGCGCTCGCGATGCTCCTTCAGGAAGGCCGAGCGGGTTTCCTCTTCTAAAGGAAATCGTGAAATTGGAGGAGGAAAACGGACAAAGTACCCCGAACAAGAGCGAGCTTGAGCTGCGCCGTGAGGTCCTCGTTCTTGGCGCGAAGCTGAACGACTTCTGAGTCCAACAGAGACGCTAAAGGGCTAAATTAAGCTGACGGAAAAAAACGATGTCCCTCCTAGGGACATTGATGAATAAGCCTAGTGAGATCCTATGCAAGGCCCATAGTGGGCATTGTGAGGTCAAAAGAGTGCGGCTTAGCAAGATGGAAGCGTAGACCTAGTGATGTCCAAGAGCGGGCTTTTGTGGGTCGAGCTGAGGTCAAACAGCGGGCCTAGCGCGGTCGAAGAGTGGGCTTAGTGAGGTCGAAAAGTGGGCTTAGTGAGGTCGAAGAGTGGGCTGAGCGGGTCCAAGAGCGGCTCGGTAATCTCGGATAATGTGCCTAGTGAGCTCAAAGGCTTGCTCAAGTGAGGGCCAAAACCCGGCCTGATGAAACACGTGCAGGGTTACCTACTGAGGGATGTGCCTAGCGAGTTCCAAGACCGGCTTCAATGAGGTCCAAAAAGTTTCAACTAGTTATTACGCAAGAGCGGACCTAGTTACCTTGAAGAGTGAATCCAGCGAGGCCTGGACAAGTCCACCTTCTCACAACCTAGTATCCACTAGACATCTTCTCCAACCGGAACGCATTTTTTGTGTCGTCACTCCATTCCTTACCGCACAAGTCGGTCAACCGCCGATCCTCTTCCGCATCGTCGAGAGAGTCGTAGCCGTCCTCCACCGCCAGCGGCTTCCGCTGGACGACCCTCGTGACCTCGGGCACCCGCCGGCAGTAGGCCTCGTGCTCGTCCGCCTCATCAAAGGAGTCGTAGGCGTCCTTCGCGCGAGGGCATTTCTGGTTCTCGGCGGGCAGCAGCTGCGAGCACACGTCCTGGTCCACCGTGAAGACGCCTTCCACTAAAACACAAAGTGTTTGTGTGTTTTGCAGAAAAACACGTACGCTCGCCATTCTCGTAGATCATCAGCCGCTTTCGCGGAGGTTCTTGCTCGGATAAGAGTCGCTTGCGCCGCTTTCGGCTTCGCTTCGTGGGCGACGTCGCGTCGTAGATGAGCAGGTTTTGGATCATCCGGAAGTCTAAAACCTAGAGTAAGACGTGTAGACGGACGACGAATCGCGCAAAAATTCCCGGAGAAGCTCGCCACAGAATCCAACGGCGAAACGACTGAATAAATGACAACACTGTAAACAACACTGCTTTTTTTGCTGACATAGGCGAAAGAAATGATAACTGGAAGAAAACCGCATTTAGAGCTAGGAAACCGAATAGGATCTTGATATGAACAAGTCGGTCCTTACAATCCCTTCGGCTTAAGGGTCTTAGACGGCAGCCAGATTTATCCGGAAACTTCACAAACATGAAAAAACATCCACCATCAGCTACACCGTGTTTTGATAAATGTGGGCTAGTGTCGGTTTTGCTCTTTCTTGATCGACAATCATTGGAAATGACAGTCGGCACCTAAGGAAGAAACCTTTAGTCCGAAGTGTGCAAGGCACGCATACACGCATAAACCCCGCAGTTGTATGACTCCTCCATGTCGAAGCCCACTTTCAAACATTCGTAGCAGACGAAGACGTAACACTAAAGTCAGACAAAGGTAGGAGGGCATAAACCAGGCACTTAATCCGTTCCGTAAACTTCATTCACAACTTAGGAACGGTAGTCGCATTGTTCAAGAGATAAGAAATCAATTTTGGGGGACAGCAGAACCCTATGCCGAGCTCATTCTTCGCCGTATTTGACAGCATGCATACAAGTAATCGAAGCATTGTCGCCTACGCCTACATCAAACAGCGCAAAAAAAGAGCACACAACCTAACACGGACGCTGCTTCCGAAGCACATGTCATCCCGAACATGGAGTGTATGCAAATCGCGGGTCGTCAATCACGCGGCGCTGGGAACGAAAGAAAGGACAACATTCATGTCATAAACAAAAGGGGATGGCACGGCGCAAGGAAAGTGGACCGCTGCCGCGGTAGCGGGCCCGCAGGCGAGCAGGCGGCCGTCGTCGGTCGAGTGGTGACCACCGCTCGGGACATCCTATCGACCGAAAGCAAACGGTGCCGAGGACAAAAACCCCTCCACCGGCCATCGGCGCAAGCTGATAAAGGGGCGGCCAGTGAGTGCACGTGCAGAGTTCACAAAGCAGATCGCTGCGCTGAGAGGAATGAGGGTCGATTTTGGTATGCAAATGCGCTCCGGAGGTCATAAAAGCGAGTCCGTATTGAAAAAGCAAGGATGCGGACGACCCTGGTAAAAGGCAGTTAACTCATTAAAATTTGAAAGATGTGCTTTTGGTTTACCGAAATTGCATAGCGCTGATCGTATGTTGGACATAGAGCCCGAGCTTTTAGTCTCTGCTGGATTCAACCTGCAAAGTATTACAATTAAAACTTCGAAGTTTTTTAGTGCTAAGTTTGGGCATATTATTCTCTCTAAGAGGAGGCGCTTCGAAAAAGTTGCGAGATCGAACAAAACAGCGGAGCCCCTGCAGCGACCTACCGGTCATCGTCGGACGCCGCCTAAAGGAAGACCAGCAGGCGTCCGCACGTGCTAATCGCTTCCCTCAAGGAGAAGGGAGTCGCTTACGACATTGAGGTTCACAGAGAGTGTCATCTGAAGGTAGTGGCTGTGTAGTTACGAGAAGGTGAGGACAAAACTATTTGCCGGAGGGTACAAGGAGCCGAGGGCAACCCGCGTGCAGTTCAGATTTAACTGGCTTCAATGTAGTCAATGTTACAATGCATGAACAGAATGCGCCCATTTGACGTGGCTGATCGTCGAGAACCAACAAATATGGCTTCGTAGAGAGGCCAAAGCCTTCTCGCAGCGAGCCAGCACGAAGACTGTGAGGAAGCGGTACTTCGGTAGCGGCGTCAAAAAACCCGCGGAAGCTCCTCCCACTTCCGTCCACTTCGCTAATTTGGCTAAGAGGAGCCCAGTACATTAGCCCACCTTCCGTCGCTTCCCACCATCATACTTTCGGAGGCCCTCCTACAAGATTGGCCAAGACTGCCTCCGAATGATGACCCGGTAGTCCCGCATACACCGTAGTAGACGATGGCAGTACCCGCCCTACGCCACCCAAGCAAATGAGGTCGGCCTTTTTTTATTCCAGCTCAAAGAGGGCCAGTCAAGCCTTAAGGCCTGGAATACTTGAGACTACGGACAAAAGATGCGCTGCAACAAGAACGCAATCCTAAGGACAAGGACAAGATCAATTGCGACACTCACTTTTCGCCTTAGCCTGATTGTAAAATGCAGACGTGGGAACATGCAAACATGAAGGTCACTGTTTTGAATGGTCACCGACACGCGCGCGTTATCGTCCTCATTCGACGGTGAATGCAACAATGGTCAACCTATCTTATCACCTTTCGCAACGGACCTTTCAAGGCCGCAGCTCTCGAAGGGAACCCGTGGGGCACATCGCCAAAGCCAAGGACGCCATTTTGAGGAATACGTAGTCCCAAATTTTGTCACGTTTGCGAGGGAATATCTTTGAATTTTCGATGAAATTTTTGATAAGAAACTCAGCCTGAAAATTTAGCAAATTGTCGCCATGGAGCAACCGACGAACGGAACGAGTGGCGGCCTCAAGAAGCTCGACGGCTTCAAGTTCAAGGAGGTGCTCGGCGGGGACGTCACGCGAAAGGTAATGCTTTAAGCAGCTTCAGGAAACGGCAACCTGTTAACCGGCTAAAATAATGGCGTCTAGGGCCACACGCATTTTAACACTGCGACAAATGAAACTTGCGCTGATGCTTGTGGCTCGTGTGCATGGCCCGCTAGGAGTTATGGCGGGTATGACTGAAGGAAAGTTCCTTGCAGCGCATCGGTAAAGGCTGGTCTCCAGGAAGCCTAGCCGTGTCCAGAAATAGGACGGAAAACCTCGTAAGAATGTCGGAAATGTTGGTTACTAGAAGTCCGGTTAGTTCGCGTCGCTAATGAACCTGTTGCGAGGTTAGAACCTCGGGTGGTGAACGCCATAGTAGCCCGCTAATCGGTCGTTGTTTAATTGACCGAATGCTTTTAAAAACTCTAGGAGAGCCTCCGACGCTATAAGAACGAGTGAGGAAGCGTCCGAAGCTAAGCGTATTCTCATTAAAGGATAAACATTGAATAGGCGCGCAAATTCTGCGTGCTGGACGTCGTTTGCAAAAAACGTCATTGCGCAAGCACTAGTCAGAAAAGTTGGGTGAACGGCTGTAACGCAACCATGGGCACGGGTCCCGAACATCGGACCCGGACCCGCCCGCGGGTCCGTAACTAGGACCCGGACCCGGGCGGGTCCGAGACCCGGGCGGATCCGGGTCCGGCGGGTCCGAGACCCGGA